>JBBPBX010068564.1:0-19088 GCA_038048925.1 Garcialebias charrua
GACATTGCATCGTCACGCTTCCTCAGTGTGCAGAGATAAAAGCACCTCTGTGATTATTTTAGGAGCCCATCCCCATTGGTTGTGTCCAGTCTTATGCACCACAGCAGTACAGGCTCATTCATCTCCTGGTGACACTATATCCATTACAGTCACCACGCTAGTTTAAGATGTATCCATTTACAAATAATGATAATATACTTTAATAAAATATGTTGCACAACAGATCCAGCTTTGTTTCTGTTTACATCTGGCTGCATAAAATCCTTTTGAAACTCCTGTTGTAGATTATATTTTTAAGTGACATTCATTGTTTTCTGCAGAGGAAAATAAGTATCAGCAGTAGTTGCCTAATGTTTGATCACACTTGGATTATTTATCTTTCTACACCCTGTACATACAGGGAGTCCTCGACTTACGAACGAGTTCCGGACCTAAGGACCGTTTGTAACCCGATTTTGACATAAGTCCGAACCCATAGCACGTGCATTCGTAAGTCCGGATTTTTGTTTGTAAGTCGGAAAATGTATGCTAGCGCTGCGCCAAACACCTGTTTTTCAACACAAACGTACATACTGGTTCATAAACATGCACAGAACTTTGTTTACCAACGGTTAGCTAACACACTTTCATCTAAAAACACATAAAAACACATACCAGTGCTGTATTTAATGTACAACTGTACTGTTCGTAAGTCCATTCGTAAGTCTGAGTTGCCGTAAGTCGAGGACTCCCTGTATTTGTCTTGCAGTCACAGTTGTGTATCAACTTTTGGTTGTTAATGAGGTAGATAGTTGCAGATGATTGATAATGTATATTTTACCATCTGCATGCTTCCTTGAAAAGGAAACGTTTGTGTGAACGTTTAATGTCGTGCTGCACTCGCTCCTGCCAGTAGTCACCACCTGTGCATCTGCACGGAGCGCCTCACCGTCATGCCAGCTTCCAGGGGCGCAGATAGGATTTTTGAACTGGGGGGGACCAAGTTTTCAGCAAATGATTTCCATCCAAGTAATTTTTAGTAATTTGATTAGTTACTTTCATAATAGCGTTTGAG
The DNA here is from genome assembly GCA_038048925.1 of Garcialebias charrua. Taxonomy (NCBI): domain Eukaryota; kingdom Metazoa; phylum Chordata; class Actinopteri; order Cyprinodontiformes; family Rivulidae; genus Garcialebias; species Garcialebias charrua. The sequence goes on from JBBPBX010068564.1 coordinate 1,055, forward strand.
TGAATAATTTGTAATAAAATGGCATTATAGAATTATTTGAAATTAAGGAAGAACAATGAACATTGTTAAACATCTTCCAAGTCAACACTAACCATACATTGTTAAACTGTAATTTGTAAGGAATATGACTGATCCACCAAAACTTCCCTCTAATACATTTTATTGCAACATTTCAACATTGTGTGAACTCAGAAGTGTAAAGAACATATTTACATAAATATCTGAATACTGTCAATTAAACTCACATTTAAAATGAACAGTAACATCCTTTCTACTTTTTATTTACTTCCTAGAAGCAGACTCAATGAAGGACCCAAAAACATCTCTCCTCTTTGCATTACCCTGAACATATTGCTGAGCAATGTCCTTTCTGTCTAGTCTGTCAAGCCTCTGTTGGTGAATATGGCACACAGCAATGCCATTAAGAGAGACGGAGATGGATTAAGTATTAGGTTTTTTTACTGCCACCTGAGCTCAGTCAGTTAGCTTTAAAAAGTCAAGAAAATATCCTGATGGATGGATGATTAAAAACAGCACAATAATAGATTTATTAATGTCATCACTGAATTTAAGTTAATAGCTAACCTAAGGTAGCTAGCTGATGGATCACCTGGTCTAGCTAGCTAACTGCACGAACTTTCGGTAGGAAAAAACATCATTGGGGAAAATTTTAACTTATTTTCTGGTTCTGTGAAGATTGAAGAATAAAGTTTACCAAAAGCTGGACATCAGAGGAGTCTCTTCCAACTGAAGCCTGGCTGCACTTGTTTCAACTCGTTGTTTATTATGCTGCTGCAGAAAGAGGCAGCTCAACGCAGCGCGACGCTTGCAGCCTGTGTATGTGTGTGTGTGTTTTTGCTACGTAGTTGGGACAAATTGCCCGGTGCAGGTGCACACAGCCCAGTGTTGAGAATCCATTGTTCCTTATGGGGACAAAAAGCCCTGTCTGTCCCCGTTTGGAAAACTACTGTTGGTGGGTCAGGTTGTAGAAATGACTGGTAAATGAATGGAAGTCAATGCGAAGTCCCCATTAGAATAAAGGAACAAACCCATGTGTGTGTGTGCGCGCTGCACATCGCTCTGCGCTGTGTGTCACAGAGAAAAAGGAAGGGAGGGGGGAGTGAGCTGTCCGCTGCAGCTCCTCTGTTGGAGAATCAGCGAACTAACAGAAGTTCATCATCAGTTTTGATCGGAGATGTTTCTCGTCCTATCAGGGAAAGAGGAAGGGACTGATTAACTGATTAGGTCACTAAATCTGAGGGGGACATGTCCCCCCCGTCCCCCCTACTAACTGCGCCCATGCCAGCTTCAAATCTGATGTCTGGCTTTTCGTCTGTTGCCAGAAGCTCAGTAAATAAACGAGGTGCACATTTGGATAATAAAGACAAGTCAATTTGACAGTGACATGGCAAAAAGGGAGTTAAATATTGCCTTTCTTCTTCTGCCTGTCTCTGAAGTCAACAAGTACTCTTCCACTTATAAGAGGTTGTTGCCATCATACAGCTGACACAGCTGTTATTGGTATTCAAATGAACACAACATTTAGTCAGAGGCAGTTGTTGTAAGAGGTACAGAATGTAAAACTATTATATGAGCAGGAGAAAAAAAAAAGCACAATGTCTTGATTGGTTTCAGTAGATTAATAGGTAAAATGACAAACATCTGGTTAGAGCTTTGCAGTGTTTCTAAGAGCAAACTCTTTACTTTGGCAATGCCGCCTGGTTTCTTTATTGCTTGTGTTTGTGGTGGGTCTGAGAGGCAGCCTGTCAAAGCTAATCAGACTGCAGCGGCCGGCTAAAAGCAGACATACTGACTGCAGAGCTCACACACACGCACACACACACAGAGAAAAAACAACATAAAGGCAGGAAAACATGCAGCCCTGCACAGTACATGTTGATGCTCATGTACTGTTTGCATAAGAGGAGGGAAAAAAAGAGTTGTTAACAGATTTTCTTTCCTCTGTTGAACCATTAATGGAGGTTGGTTACCGGTGACTCTGGATGAAGATGCAGAGACACAAGGTCTCTTTGGGACTGGATGCCTGAAGACATTTATTCAGACGTGATGAACTGTTGATCTCCCTGCTTCCTCCCAGCTCTTATAATGTACTGTAGTCAGAAAGAAAAATAGATACATCTCTTCCTGTTCAACTCACTGAATACTCGTAGACTAAATTCCAATGAGCATTTTAACAAATAAATATGAAAACAAATGGGAAAAGTGAGATTCTTGTTACAGATTTGGTCAAATTTACCTTATTAGAGAGTTGAATGGGTAAGAAGTGCAAACAGTGAACAGCTCAAATCCAAGACCTAGTATTGTATTATACCAGTGTTAGTTTATTATTATGAGCTTTCTGCGTCAGATTCGCTTAAGCTAGAGATGAGTAGCCAACCAGTGTCATAATTGTTAAGTACCTTCTTGTATTTCTGTTAATCTGTTTTAAATGTTTATGGCATGCTGGTACCGCTAAATGGTATGTCAGGTCTCTTTCACTCTTCCATTGTTTCATTACTCTGTGAAGGAGTGTGTTAATGTCTTGGGGGAATTACCGGTACTCCCCTAATGCTTTGTTTGTTGTAATTTTGACAGGAATCTGACAAGGTTAGTTCCAGTAAAATGTCTGTATCACATTCAGACATGAGACTGAAGTGTTGCAGTCCCTTCTAGATAAGTGCACACTGCAGTGACTGTTTCAAATTCAAAAGTACTTTATTTTATTTAATCCCAAAGGGAGATTAAATGTCGTAGCTCATCATCCTGGTTTCATTCAAGAGTTGTTATAGATGCTGTTAGCTGTGAGGATCTCCTGCAGCGAATCCGAAGAATCTGGCCACAGATACCAATCCATCCTCCTGGATCCAGCTTGCTGTCAGATCCGGCGGGCCTCTCGGTCCTCCTGGGCAGCAGGACTGCCCGAACGCCGGGCAGAATTCCTCCCTTAGCGATGATCACTCCTCTGTGCAGTCTGTCGAGCTCCTCATCACCACAGAGACAGCTGAAGGTGCCCACAAGCCGAATTTCCTGCCAGTTCCAGGATCTCGGCGATCAGGTACTCGAGCACCGCCACCAGGTTGATGGGAATTCGTCTGCGGCGCCTCCTTTTCAACTCATTTGGGATTTGGGGCTGTAGTTGAGGTATGTGAGCTTTGAGATGTTAATCATCTGCTGTTGTTAAAAAATACCTTGTTTCCATGGTTACACATCATAACTTATGCCCAAAAGTAAACAGGTTTCAGTAAAAATCTTTCAAGCTGCACAGCATCCGATACCAGAGGAAATAATCATCCGAAAAAAGCGATTTACATCCAGAAAAAAGTGGATTTATAGTTTTCAAAAGCAATAACTCAGAATGAATGCAACAGAGCCACTGCCACCCCAAGTGGCTCAATTCTAGAACATTTAGTGTTCATTCATTTTCTATTACCAGTAATCTTTATAGAATAATACAACAGAAAGCAGGAGACCAGTAACATAGCTTCTTACAAAGTTTTGTATCTTGATAAAGCTTCTCACCTAATGAACAACCATGGTAGTGTGATGACAGTGCCCTTAAATGAGGCAAAATATCATGTTTTTAAAGCTGACAGCTACTTGGCAAAAGTGCAATAATGTCTTTATGAGTTTAATACAGTCAGTTCTGTATGTTTGAACATGTAGAACAACAACATGAGACAATACTTGTGATGTAGCCGAATAAGATGGTGGTCCCAGTAAAAAAGAAAAAGTTTTCCTATCGGGATCATACTGCTTTTTAGAAAAGTCTACCCCATGGTGTTTGAAAATGGCTCTGACTGATTGTTGAATCTCAGTGTGGCTTTTGTCCTGGTCATGGAACAGTGACCATCTTTTCACCCTTGAAGAGTTCCTAAAGGGGCCATTTGAGTTTGACTGTCCAGTCCACATGTGTTTTGTGGATTTGTGGAAGGCTTATGACTGTGTTCCCCAAGGCATGTTGTGGGGGTGCTGTAGAACTATGAGGTGATTGGGTCCCTTTATGGGCTAATGACCCTGTATATCTGAAGCAAGAATTTTGTCTTCAGTTTCGGGACAAATCTAGGCTCATACCTGAAGTGGGTGGAATTCCACCTGGACTGCCCCTTGTGTCTGCTCTTATATGTGGTGTTTATGAACAAGATTTAAAGAAGCAGTTATGTGCAAGTATGGTTGGTGTCTTCAAGCCATGACCTTCAGCACTCAGATGGTTTGCAGCAGAGTGTAAAATTATCTTTAAGTGTGAAGCCATGGTTCTCAGTGGGTTAAAAAAAAAGGTGGAATACTCCCTCGTTGGGGGGGAGTCTTTGCTTCAAGTGTAAAGGATCAAACATCTGACAGTCTTGTTCACAGGTGATAGCAGGAGTATGAAAAGAATACGAGTCTCCCTAAAAGCTCGGAGTTGTACTCCAAGCTCCTCTGCATAAAAAAAATAATGTACACCCCATCAGGCACCTGATTAAGACGACTCACCTAGACACCTTCTCTAGAAGTATGTTCTGCATGCCACTAGGCCTCCAGAGAGATGGAGTGATTTTTTTTTCTGGCCTGGGAACACACTTTGGGTTCCCCCAGGAGGATCTGGAGAAAATGCTGGGGTAATAACATAATCCACTGTCACCATGTTTGATGACACAATTTTATGCTTACCATGCTAATAAATAATCAGAAAACGGTCTAGTTAGAACTTTTATATGATATATATTTCATCTTTGGTACTTTTTTAAATTTATATTTTAGTATTATTATTTAATGTTTGTTTCAGTATGTTAATAGTATTTTGTATTTTGTAGTATGTTTTTAGTATTTTTTTGCATCCTTTGATATTCTTTGTTGTTTTTTGTTGCGCGTTGAGACATTTCTTCTTGTTCTAAGCATTTCATTGCGTTGTTGTTGTTTAATAATCATCTTTATCATATATCTTAAATTTGCAATTGGATTACATGCAGAACATTTTCTTTCATAAGAAAATGTTATTTCAGAGCTAATTTTCATACGCATTTATAAATATAATTTCAGGGGGATGTAAAAGGCACCCTTTTGGTGGAATGACCCTTGTGGTTCTTTTGCATATGAAAAATAATAAACCTAACCTAACCTGTCCAGGGTGTACCCTGCCCTCTTGCACAATGGCCATTACCCAGAAAGGAAAATAGAGTAAATTAAATGGGTGGATACATTATAATGTATTGTTCTATCTTGCAAAAAAAAAAAAAAAAAAACGTGTGTGTGCACTGTGACTTTTTCCTTTCATTTTAAAAAGCATTTTTGGACAATTTTGTTCTTGTTTCACTTGAATCATTCATTTATGCCATCTCTGATTTGTGAAAAAGTTTTAAATATAATGCTGAATTAATGGCATCAGGCATCAAATTAACTGTTTTGTCATTTTGCTTTGATTCCCATTTGTTTGCACAGTATAAAATCAGTTTCTGTTCTAATAAATAACTATTAGGTCTAACATTTTTACATTAACCTTGACCTTTTTGTACTGATAGTCTTACCTCCTGAACAGTATCAAAACATATTCTTTAGAGAATAAAGTGAATGAAAACATTCTGACCTCAGCCTTTCACAGTACCTGTAATCCGCTTTCATGGATAATGTGCTCTGTATTTTCATGTTGCTTGACAAAACGTTCTCGAGGTGGTAAATATTCCCATTCAAACTTCATTGAACGTGCTTCAGGCCTGAGTATCTCCAGCACATCTGTCACCAACTTTAAAATTATAACCTTTGATCATCATACACTTAGGAAAACAAATTCTTTTTCCCTTCTTTACTATTTGCAGAATGCACGATTAAAGATAATTAATGCCAGGCATTGAAGCTTTAATCAAGCAATGTTGTTATTTGTCTTCAGTCTTAAAAGTACAGAGCTATCAATCTTGAGAAAATAATTTGTCACGTTTTACACAACTGGCACACGGCAGATTACTAAAAATGAAATGTTAAGATGGTAGATTAGATAAGTGTTTAATTACCCTGCTGTGGAAATTGAATCGCTGTAGAGATCAAGATCTACAGTTCTGCAAGAAAATTGTGAAGCACTAAAACTGAAGCTGTAGCCATGGAAGCTTGTTTGTCCCTAAATCTATTTTTGGTTGTGGATTGCATGATGTGTGTTGAAAGTGTGATATTTTTATGCTTTTATGTGGAAGGAGGAGTGATGACAACACATGAGACTGTTGTAAATCTTTTTTTATCGTCTCGGAAGAACAACTTGCTTTACGACCGGTTAACATTTAGCAGATATGAAAGAGGTGCACCACACATAAACGCAACAGCAAACATGTTGCAAGAGTATTTTAAACAGTAGGCATGTTTTGATAAGATACTGTATTATATGAAATCCCAAATATACATTGAGATTTTCAAATTTAGGATCAACTTTTATATTGTTTCAGTAAATGAAAATGTTTTGAATACCTTGTTTATTGTATCTCTTTCACTCAATCTCTGACCAACGTTACTGAAAATTTTCAGCATCTTAACACAACTTTACATGGATACATTGGGCTGTCAGAGGTACTGCAGCTTTGTTATCTGTGGCTTTGGCTAACTTGGCACTTCTTTACTCAGCTGTGGGATTTATTGGACTTCTCTAGCTGGATATCTTGTGATAATACTATATACAGTGATGTCAGTAACGCGTTACAAAGTAACGCGTTACTCTGGTCGGACCACTTTTTTCAGTAACTAGTAATCTAACGCGTTGCTTTTCAAACTGCAGTAATCAGATTAAAGTTATTTTCTCCAAATTATTGTGCGTTACTTAGTTATTTGTCATTTTCTGTAGTACTGTAAATAATTTAATTTTATTTCGCCAATGCGTCTCGGGGGAGAGCGATAAAAAAAAAGACAGGAGTGACGTCAGTCTATGCGACCGCCCGGTGTCTTGTAGCACACGTTAGCATTAAGCTAGGTTTAGCATCTCGCTGCGGTCTCCTGTTTGTTTGGGAACGTTGTGACTTGTTAAAAACACGAGCGCACATCCAAAACGGTGTGTGGACTTTGTTTCACGGAGACTGGATCTGCAGCAGACAACACGTCTAACTTGAACGGACTTAACGACGTGATCCGAACGTGAACGAGGAGCAGCTTGTAAACACTGCTAACAGAGCAGCAGCAGCAGCAACAGCCTTCAGGTTGGTCAGATCAGTCAATAACACAAACTGTAGGACATTTTAAAGCTCTGGATCTACGTCTGAAATGTTGTTGTTGCTGTGCAGGCTTTAAATTAACTGAGCGTCTCTAAAACGTCTTCCATCACGTCCATCATCATGTCAACACCAGCCAAAAAGTTAATCACTTTATGAAAAAACTGATGTCAACAAGTCCTGGAGCTGAATAAATCCCTGCCCTGATGATGACCGAGAGATCCAACCACAAGAAGAGGTATTGTTCTTTTATTAATAATTAACCTTTTTAATTTAAAATGATAATCTTATTAACTATTTTTATTTTTTTTACCTGTTTGTGTTATTTCCAGTCTGAGACAGAGGAAGCAGCTGTCTTTTTCCTCTTGAGGGACATCCACCTGCAGCTAAGAAGCGTGTGATGATGACCCTGATGCATGCTCAATAATCCAGGTAGAAAAATCTAAAAATGCTAAGTCTGGTCCTCTGGACATTCAAAAAACAAAACAGAACAAAAAAAATTGTAGAAACGTTTTATCTTTTGTCCAAAAGACTTCCTCAGTCTGAGATGCTGTATTCATCTCAATCTTATAAATACTGTAGCACCCTCTCACAGTGGATGAACCAGTTTGCTGCTGACAGCTGAAACCAGCTGCTCACGGACCATCAGCCTAACAATGGATAGTTAGCAGCACCCTGATGGTTGTTTGCTATTCACAGAGGGCTGAGTGATACTAGCAATAACAGCATTGTAAGAGGGGGACAGTTGAACCCAGAGGCCTCCACCTCTGTTTAATGATGGATGGTTTCTTTTCACAAAGATGGCCTCCTTTACTCCTCTCTCAAACCATCGTTCCTCTCTATCAAGGATGTGAACATCTTCATCCCTGAAAGAGTGACCGCTGGCCTGGAGATGAGTGTAGACCACAGAGTCCTGACCTGATGATGTTGATCTTCTGTGCTGGACCATCCTTTTGGCCAGTGGCTCATGCTTTTATTTATTTTCATACAAACGTATTGTTTACTTGACACATTTTCAAAATAAACATTTTATAAGTCTTTTTTGTAAAAATATTATTTGTTTAGTGAAGTCAAGAAAGACTACTGTATTTTGTTTTTTGAATATTTATTAGTAATTATTTTATTAAAACATTTAAATTTTTTATGTATTGTGACAGAGGGTTCTTGTCAGCGGCTGCTGAAAGTAACTAATAAAGTAACTTAGTAATCTAACTTAGTTACTTTCCAAATCAAGTAATCAGTAACTTAACTAAGTTACTTTTCCCAAGGACTAATCAGTAACTTAACTAAGTTACTTTTTCAATGTAACTATGCCATCACTGACTATATATCAGTATTGATTATCTTCTGTGCTTGGGGCGGTGGTGTTTTTATCCTCTTCCAAAAGGCAAATTTGGATGATCATGTTTTGGCGTTTGTTTGTTCCTGTGTATGTCCATTACCAAAATATCTCATAAACCAGAATTTAAATACAATTTCTAGAAAATAAGTGTTTGACTGATAACTACAACAACCTCAAGGCAGCAGCCTTATTCAAAATGGCTACCACAGTCACAGTCATCTTACCCTAAAAACACAATAACTAATAGAGATACACAATATTATCGGCATGGTATCAGTATCGGCCGATATTAGTGTTAAAGTTAAATATCGGACATCGGCCATTCAGCTAGTGTATGAATGTGTGTATGAATGGGTGGATGGTTGGTACTGTGAAGCGCTTTGGGGCCCCTCAAAGGGGGCTGGAAAGCGCTATATAAATAAGCTCCATTTACCATTTACCATTCCATCAAAATAACTCACCAATATAAAAGGGTCTGTTTTTGTGTGACAACCCAGTGACAAGGATGTCGGCAGCGGCAGCACAACGTGATGATGTCACACACACCTACCTGATCTCACGGCGGAGAGGAAATTTCTAAATGTCGGCAGTGTGGAAGTTTTTTTTGTTGTTGGTGAGGATGTCGGATTCCGAAGATTTTTGGACTACGTTGATCCTTGCTACATCGTCCCCAGTCTGAGATATTTTTTCCGATATAACATTACCCGAGTTACAAGCCGTAATTTCCAACGTCATTGAGAAGCTAATAGCTGATAGCAGGACTTGTTGCGTGAGTTTTACCACAGACATTTGGACGTCGTGCTAGCCCCGTTAGCATGATTAGTCTTACAGCACAATGGATAGACGAAAACTTTTAACTAAAAAAGGTTGTCCGTCATGCACAGGAGTGCAGAGGATCCCACACTGCAGCTAGGAACCTGGAACAAGCCTCCACAAGTGAGACAGCATCACAGTTGACTAATGCTAATAAATAACATTTAACACTTTTCTTTTAATATAAGTTAAAGTGCAATGCATATGGCTCTTACTGAATATATGTCACCAGCTCTTACAGCTGTTACACAATTTTTGTAGCAAAAAAGCCTAACTACGAGGGCTATGTTCTGACAAAGGAAAGTATTTAAAATTTCGGTACTGGTTATTGGCCAAATAAGTTTTAACAAATCGGCATATCGGATATTGGCCAAATATCCAATATTGTGCATCCCTAATGACTAACAATTTCCCAGATGTTGATGTAAACTCTGGTGTGGCAGTAGCTGAGACTGATTCTTCCCAACACATTTTTAAGCACTAACACGTTGCACATAATCTTTATTGGTTTTGCTAATAACGTTTTAGAGTCAAATCTGTCTTTTTGCATAAAATCTTGTGAATCTGTAAAAATAATAAATCAATAGTAATCATTGGATGTTCATCTGGAAGAACCAGCTTTATTCAATATGTCTGTCCCCTGACCTTATAAAGCCCAAAAATGAATTTTTAAGCAAGATCTTTGCTTAAAACTAGCTTAGATAGCCAATAAATGTTTGCGCGTTAAAACACAGTATCAGAAGGCGACAAGTACTGTTGGTGTACAGTCGTCCCTCACTATATCACAGTTCACTTTCTGTGGGTTCTGTATCCTGGTATTTTTTATATTAAACCCGTTTTTTTATATTGTGTGTACTGTACATGCTGAAAAGTACAGTACTGTACATTCATCTCATAATCATGATCTTCATCTCCATCGCCAAAGTGTTTGAGAGCATATAAAGTATTTATAAGAGAGTGGGAAAGGTTTGTAGGAGTGTGGGAAGGGTTTGTAAAGCCTTAAACCTATATAAATAAATATAACACCACTACTTTGCGGATTTTCACCTGCTGCGAGGGTCTCTGGAATGTAACCCCTGCGATAGGTGAGGGATCACTGTATTCCAGCCATCCATCATCCCATGTCCAGTAGTGACTGTGTGAAAGACAGGGGACACCCTGGACAGGTCACAAGTCCATCACAGAAAAGACAAACAACCATTCACTCTCTCACACACACCTAGGGACAATTTAGAGTTACCAATCAGCCTAACATGCATGTTTTTGGTTTGTGGGAGAAAACCCATGCATGCACAGAGAGAACATACAAACTCCACCCAGAAAGGCCCTCGTCCAGGATTCAATCCGGTATCCTTGTTGCTGAGAGGCAACAGCTCTACCAACTGTGCCACCATGCTGTCCTCTTGAAGTGTTGTTCGTCCAATATTAGCTCTGACCATAGTCTGATAGGTTTTACGGATGAAAACCATTGTCAGGTCTTTCCTCAGAGCTTCTTATTGGCATAAAGCAGGTGATGTCATATTCATCCACTGAACTGCACATCTGACCCACTTTCTCCAGTTTTGTTTTTAAGGATGAAACTTGAACAGCAGAATTTGTAGTCTGACTCAACTTCTTTTATGTTCAGAGTCAAGAAGTGTGAGCTCTTTGTACTCCTATACTCAGCACTCTGATACCTTTGGAAACCAACAGAAAGGTTGGGACAGTATCACATTCTTGCACTGAGTGTCAGATTCATAGCTGTGCATGCATTCTCTAATTAAAAATCGTTTGGGTCTCTAGCCTGTAGTTTAATCAGACTTTATAGAGCTGCAATTTTCACATGCCGAGTGTTTTCCTTATGCAAATGTGTGAGAATCATAAAACCATGAAGGGGCACTTCCCTCGTTTATCCCAACATATTTAAATGGTTTGCTTCTGTTGGGAGTGCTTTAGTGTTTATCTGTTTCCAGATTATAATCCGTTAGGCGCAATGGTTTTTGTGCCTTCTAGAATTTCCAGACTGTGCCAAAGGTTTCCAGTTGCGAGGGTACATGTAACAGAGAGTCCATGTGCAGTTCCTCCACAGGGAAGATGTTTCATTTCTCACCCACTTGTCTTCTGCCACTTTCTTCCGTTTCGTTTCGTTACACTTGCTCTCTCTGCACATTTTCATCTTGCATTCTTCCCTCGAGCGTCCTTGTCTGTATCACAGTCAGCGGATTCTTCTGAGAAAAGAGGAGAGGTCAACAGTTTGTCTCTCGACCTTATAAATAATGTGACTCAGAATCGGACAGAATGGGTTTAGATGGCTGCAACGGGCATGAAATGGCTAAAATATTTTCTTAACCACCCTCATTGCTGCTACCCTTCTCCCCACTCCCCCACTCCAGCCTGACTCGTGTAATCTAGGTGACAGATTCTTGTCTGACCTTGTGTTGGATCTCTTTTCTGTTTTGTTGTTATTTAATGGAGTTTTTCTCCTGCCTTTTGTGCGGCACTGCTGGTGTTATAGCTGAGCAAGAAAAGTGTTTTCTTGTCAAAGAACCATGTAATCGCATTACCCTTCACATGTGTTTCAGTGGAGAACATGTGTGTGTGTGTGTGTGTGTATGTGTGTGTGTGTGTGTGCATGTACTGAGTTGGCTGTAGTGCAGTAAGATTACACACTCTTACACAAACAAAGCAGCCCTTTTAACGTGCACCACGCAGCCAGTGTTGTGTGAAATGTGCTCATGCCCACATGTTGATATTTTGCGTATACATACATGTCTGCAAATGTTTGTGTTCCCCGATGCCCATTGGTGCACACACTCCGCTGGGTTTTGAGTGTTACAGTTCACTGCAGTGAGGGCTCAGGAGAGCTTTGCTGTGCTGTAACGGAGCAGCTCATGGGAGAGGATTGGTGGAGTGCGAGAGGGAGTGGAGATTTCCTGTGTTGCCCATGCTGCTTGGGGTGAAATCCAGTGTCAAGTATTAGGTTACAGCTCAGAGTGGAGGCTGCGAACGCTGCGCCGCACAGTCACCAGCTGCAGTGATTCTGCGTTTACATTTCAGTTCATGCCCAGAGGTGTGTAAACCCTGCACTAGTTCAATAAAGTCATAAAAAGGGGGTAAAGTGTGGCATGTTAGTTACAAAAGTTCTTAGCATGCATGGTCAACACTGCATGATCGTAAAGCATGACTAAAGAGGTAAAACAGTCTTTGCATGCTTTCAAATGAAGCATAAAGCTTGACATTCGAACTCAAAGAATTGTTGCAGGATATCTTCCTTAACAGGTCTGGAATATTGATTCATTTGACCACAGTACACATTTCTTCTGTGTCATGGTCGATCTTCAACACTCTGAGGACAGAAGTATTAATGCATCCCAGGGCAAGGTTCAAAACCCTTCTTCTTTTGCACAGTGTAGTTTTAAGTAGTGTTTGTGAATGTAACTTTACATGACGGACTTTGACAAAGGCTTTGCAAAGTACTCTGTAGTTATATCATCCTTTCATGTTTCTTTAGAGCCCCAGGTTAAAATGGATGTGGTTGACCTTTATAATGTAATAATGCTTCCAGATTATTTTCTTTTTAGTACATTATAAGAAGAACGAGGCAAACTATTTCAGCTATTTGTTTAAAATTCAGTGCTTTGAAATAGTTTAATAATTTTAGTGCTTGTTTGTTGACACATTTAAAAGTTTTTGCCCATTTACCTTTACTTACCCTTCAAAGGCTGGCAGTGGTCACCAAATGTTTGTGCATCTTTATGGGCACAATGCCAGATTTGGCATATCCCTTTAATTCACACAGCCCTCGGAAAGTGACATTTCTGTCTCAACCTGTTGTGTCAACCCATCAGTGTCTGTTTTTGGGCAACATTTAGAACAAGATGTGCAGCACTTAGAAGAAAGTCAACCGAGGTTGATGTAACGAATTGTCAGAGCAAAAAGCGTCTGATCCACAGTCACTGTGGTTGAAGGGGGATCCCATCAATTTGACAAAGTGCTGCACACAACCTGTAGTCCAGAAGGACATTTTTTTAAATTAAAAAGTCAATAGGAGGATGCCGGATTGAATCCTGAACGGGGGCCTTTCTGGGTGGAGTTTACATGTTCTCTCCATGCATGGTGTGTTTTCTCCAGGTACTGCAGTTTCTTCCCACAGACCAAAAACATGAATGTTAGACTGACTGGCAACACTAAATTGTCTCTAGGTGTGAGTGAGAGAGTGAATGGTTGTTTGTCTCTATGTGTCCCTGTGATGGACTTGAGACCTGTCCAGGGTGTCCCCCTCCTTGCTGGATATGGGCATCAGTGACCCCGGCGACCTGAAAATGGAGAAGCGAGTAAAGATAATGGATTAAGAGATGCAGTGAAACACCATCCAGAATCTGATTGCTCCCTGATTCACTTCATATTATGCATGCAGGCAGCTTCAAGGAATGTGTCTGTACCTCGTCTCTTCAGACCTGCAGCTCACTGTGAGACGTTTGTCTGTTTCTGTCACTTTTGTATCTGCTGTGTTTATGACTGTCATATACCAATTGTACAATGAGAATAACTGTCTTCTACTTTTTTCTGATGTGCAAATTGTTCACACCAGCTAAAATGGATGACCATGTATTTATTTGCCTGTTATCTTTTGTATCTGCTGTGTTTATGACTGTCATATACCAATTGTACAATGAGAATAACTGTCTTCTACTTTTTTCTGATGTGCAAATTGTTCACACCAGCTAAAATGGATGACCATGTATTTATTTGCCTGCTTATATTAACTATATGCATTTTGTGAATATCCTGCAGAGAATGAGCAGACAGAAGTTACAAAGTAAACTCTTAAAAGGTAGACTGCACTAATATAGATAATAGGTATTATTGTCACATTTTTACATCAGTCTTTAAACAATCCAACAACGCCTGCTGAGATCAGCTGTATAGAAGTTAGTTTTTTTTATTTGATCAAAATTTACATAATTTATTTTGGGACTGCACAGTGGAAATTTGAGTCAGCATCATTGCCTTCCAGTATGAAAGTCCTGGGTTTGAAACTTCTGTGAGGAGTTGTTCTTCGCGTCCAAGATTTCTCCAGTTACTTTGCATCTTTGGGTAATTAGTGATTCTAAAATAGCACTAAGCATGAGTGTGTGTGCATGGTTGTTTGACTATATGGCAACCTGTACAGCAGGGTGTACAAACGTGAACCTCTGAACAAAATCAAGGGAGCAAAGAAGATGATGGATGGATAGTGTCAAGCCTTAATCACGCCTCTTGTTACCAATCCTGAAATCTCAGTGGCAGCAGTCTTAAACAGCAGCAGTTCCTTTAGGCATATCTTCATATTCTGCAGCTGAACATCAAGAAATCCTGTTTTACTTCTCTTGGGGAAGAGCTCCCAAGAGAATGGGGTGTCTGTTTGAATAATTTTTTTTCTCTCCTAACATTTTAGTGGTTTGGTTTGAAATGTCATTTCAGCTCCAAAGTGTCTCTTCAGAGTTCCTCTGCTTTATCTATCTGTCATTAAGCATTAGAGGGGAAGTTAGAGGCCTCACTTGCTGCTTTTATTCGAGGAAATACAATGCTCTAGTCAAAATTGTTGAACAACCTAACTGCTACAACAAATACCCAGAGCAGAGGAACTGAGAGCAACAGAACTCGAGCAACTCAGGATAAAAAATGGTATTTATTTATAGTGCGATATTTACAGGAGACATGCAGTTTGAAGGCACGCTGGCAGGCAGGTGAGCAGCAGGACAGGCGTAGGCTGAAGGCCAGTGGCACCAGGATGTCCAAGACTGTACTCAGCTTGTAGATATGGAGAAGAACAGGATAAGTCTAGAAGATGCTTCAGGAATCAAGACTGGGGGGCTTGGAGAAGAACTTGTACCGTACTTGCCGCCGTAAACATTGCACGCTGTATAAGTCACATCAGTTCAAATATGTCTAATAACGTGGAAAAAAACGTAAATATGTCGCTTCACCGTATAAGTCAAATCTATTATGCGTCACAGTTGATCACCCGGAAATGTGGGCCAGTGTTGTGCCAAAAATTGATTCCGGAGCATGCACGGGAGGACTTTAACAAGAATTAAACAAGATTAACACTTACAAACAATTATTTGTTTGCTTGAAATTACAGCAAAGATGTGTCTCAGTTGAACATTTCTTTAATAAATGCACTTTGACGGTCAAATCAGCTGCATTTCAAAAACTGATACACAGAAGCCGGAGCGCGCAGAGAGATGACGGACTCACTGTGCATTTTTTCAACATTTAACAAGATAAGCACCTAAAAACAATTATTTGTTTGCTTGACATTATAGTAAAGGTGTGTCTCAGTTAAACTTTTCCTTAATAAATGTACTTTAATGGTCAAATCAGCTGCATTTTGCCTGGGCAGTGCCGCAAAATGCAGCTGATTTGACGTTTTACCCAGGAGTTCTGGAGCGAGACGAAGGTGGCTTCTGTATGGCAAGCCAAGTGTGTCATTAATAGCCACTTTTACCTATTAATGAGCCACAGCTTGCCATATTAGTCGAGGGCCCTCTAGTGGCTGAAAATAGTAGTGTTCGATATATTATAGTGTTCGATATATATTATAGTGTTCGATATATCATTTTCAACAGGAATTTTTCCAGATAATATGAAAGTAGCTAAGGTCGTTCCTCTTTTTAAAAATGGTGATAAATGTGTATTCAACAATTATAGACCTATATCCTTGTTACCACAGTTTTCAAAAATTCTTGAAAAACTATTTGTAAACAGACTAGACCAATTTATAGATAAACAAAATATTCTAAGCAGCAGTCAGTATGGGTTTAGATCAAAAAACTCTACATCAATGGCTCTCATGGAATTAATGGAACAAATAACTACTGCTGTCGATCAAAAACAACATTGTATCAGTATCTTTGTTGATTTAAAAAAAGCATTCGATACTATTGATCACACAATTCTCCTTGAAAAACTGAACAAATATGGTATTAGAGGACCAGCATTACAGTGGGTATCTAGCTACTTAAAAAATAGGAAACAATTTGTACAAATAAATGATGTAAGATCTGACCTCTGTAATATCACATGTGGAGTTCCCCAAGGCTCTGTACTTGGACCAAAGCTTTTTATTTTATATGTGAATGACTTGGTAAATGTGTCAGGACTCCTTAAATGTGTACTTTTCGCAGATGATACCACTTTTTTCTGTTCAGGTGAAGATATAGAACAAATGTTAGAATTGATAAAGACAGAATTTGTAAAGATACAAACTTGGTTTAAAATAAATAAATTATCATTAAATCTAGAGAAAACTAATTACATGATATTCGGTAATAGAAAGAAAACTGTTGATGTTCCACTCAAAATTGAGGATGTTGAGATTTGTAGAGTGAATGAGGTGAAGTTTTTGGGTGTTATCATTGATGACAAACTGACATGGAAACAACACATAAATTCTGTAAGAATAAAAATAGCTAAATCGATAGCAGTACTGTACAAAGTCAGAGACCTATTGAATGATAAGGCTCTGTATTTGTTGTATAACACAATCATTGTTCCACACTTAATCTATTGTATTGATGTTTGGGGGAATGCGTGTAAAACAATCACAAAGCCTATTTTTGTATTACAGAAAAGAGCTGTAAGAATTATCACTAGAAAGCATTACCGTCATCCATCAAGTACATTATTTTATCAACTAAAATTACTGAAGTTCCATGATTTGGTAGACTATAATATTTTATCAGTTATGTATAGAGCTCAAAATAATGCATTACCTTTAAATATCCAAATGCACTTTGTTAAAAGACAAAGTTGTTATAATCTTAAGGGAACAGAGTTGTTTGTAAAACCACAATTCAGAACCAGTTTGAAGGGACGTTCTACCTCAATTCAGGGAATTAGATTATGGAATGGCTTGGAGAATGTAGTTAAAAATGCCAAGTCAATGTTTACATTTAAAAAAATGATCAAAACAAATATGTTAAAAAAATATATGTGAAATAACGTAATGTGTATTGCATTAGTTAGAAAATTAGAAAGTGTTAGTCAGTTTGTACTGTATTAGTATTAGTTAGAAAACTAGAAAGAGTTAGTCATTTTGTACTGTATTAGTATTAGTTAGAAAATTAGAAAGAGTTAGTCATTTTGTACTGTTGGTTGAAGAATATTATTGTTTAACCTGATTGTTGGAAAAAGTTGGTTGAAGATTATTATTGTTTACATGGTTTGACTACTGTTGTTTAATCTGATTGTTGGAGATAAGGGGCAGATATAATAAGATTTATTCTTCTTTCTGCCACCTTTCATTTTTTTACATTTTGTACACTATCATTATGAGATTGCCTTGTATTGTTTCTTTTGTAAAAAAATGAACAAATTTAATAAACAAAACATAAACAAATTGTCAGATCTCAGCCAAAAATTGGGTTATAAATATGGGGAGGAAAAAACAGAAATGCGTCGCTTCGCTGTGTAAGTCGCAGGCATGCTAATTTATGCAAAAAACTATGGCTTATACAGTGACAAATACGGTAAGAACAACTCTTAGTTTGAGAAAACCCAAGCAAGGTGCCACAACACCAGTTGGTATCTAATGTTCCAGCAGAGACGAGAACACTTCAGCAGTCCTTTATACTCCTGGCGCTCATCACAGGAATCGGCCACAGCTGCTGCTCATTGGTGCAGCCCAGTCACTCAGGTACCTGCCAAGAGACAAACACGAGAATACCCAGAGGCGGTCCTAGCCTATTTGGCACCC
>JBBPBX010068565.1:0-19088 GCA_038048925.1 Garcialebias charrua
ACGATATATTTCAGTTACACTGTGGTAATGATATATGACAGTTACAGTGTGGTCACGATATATGACAGTTACAGTGTGGTCACGATATATGACAGTTACACTGTGGTCACAATATATGACAGTTACAGTGTGGTCACGATATATGACAGTTACACTGTGGTCACAATATATGACAGTTACAGTGTGGTCACGATATATGACAGTTACACTGTGGTCACGATATATGACAGTTACAGTGTGGTCACGATATATGACAGTTACACTGTGGTCACAATATATGACAGTTACAGTGTGGTCACGATATATGACAGTTACACTGTGGTCACGATATATGACAGTTACAGTGTGGTCACGATATATGACAGTTACACTGTGGTCACGATATATGACAGTTACAGTGTGGTCACGATATATGACAGTTACACTGTGGTCACGATATATGACAGTTACACTGTGGTCATGATATATGACAGTTACAGTGTGGTCACGATATATGACAGTTACACTGTGGTCACGATATGTGACAGTTACAGTGTGGTCACGATATATGACAGTTACACTGTGGTCACGATATATGACAGTTACAGTGTGGTCACGATATATGACAGTTACACTGTGGTCACAATATATGACAGTTACAGTGTGGTCACGATATATGACAGTTACACTGTGGTCATGATATATGACAGTTACAGTGTGGTCACGATATATGACAGTTACACTGTGGTCACAATATATGACAGTTACAGTGTGGTCACGATATATGACAGTTACACTGTGGTCACGATATATGACAGTTACAGTGTGGTCACGATATATGACAGTTACACTGTGGTCACGATATATGACAGTTACAGTGTGGTCACGATATATGACAGTTACAGTGTGGTCACGATATATGACAGTTACACTGTGGTCACGATATATGACAGTTACAGTGTGGTCACGATATATGACAGTTACACTGTGGTCACGATATATGACAGTTACAGTGTGGTCACGATATATGACAGTTACACTGTGGTCACGATATATGACAGTTACAGTGTGGTCACGATATATGACAGTTACACTGTGGTCACGATATATGACAGTTACACTGTGGTCACGATATATGACAGTTACAGTGTGGTCACGATATATGACAGTTACACTGTGGTCACGATATATGACAGTTACAGTGTGGTCACGATATATGACAGTTACACTGTGGTCACGATATATGACAGTTACAGTGTGGTCACGATATATGACAGTTACACTGTGGTCACAATATATGACAGTTACAGTGTGGTCACGATATATGACAGTTACACTGTGGTCACGATATATGACAGTTACAGTGTGGTCACGATATATGACAGTTACACTGTGGTCACGATATATGACAGTTACAGTGTGGTCACGATATATGACAGTTACACTGTGGTCACGATATATGACAGTTACAGTGTGGTCACGATATATGACAGTTACACTGTGGTCACGATATATGACAGTTACAGTGTGGTCACGATATATGACAGTTACACTGTGGTCACGATATATGACAGTTACAGTGTGGTCACGATATATGACAGTTACACTGTGGTCACGATATATGACAGTTACAGTGTGGTCACGATATATGACAGTTACACTGTGGTCACGATATATGACAGTTACACTGTGGTCACAATATATGACAGTTACAGTGTGGTCACGATATATGACAGTTAAACTGTGGTCACGATATATGACAGTTACAGTGTGGTCAGGATATATGACAGTTACACTGTGGTCAATGATATATGACAGTTACAGTGTGGTCACGATATATGACAGTTACAGTGTGGTCACGATATATGACAGTTACACTGTGGTCACGATATATGACAGTTACACTGTGGTCACGATATATGACAGTTACAGTGTGGTCACGATATATGACAGTTACAGTGTGGTCACGATATATGACAGTTACACTGTGGTCACGATATATGACAGTTACACTGTGGTCACGATATATGACAGTTACACTGTGGTCACGATATATGACAGTTACACTGTGGTCACGATATATGACAGTTATACTGTGGTCACGATATATGACAGTTGCACTATGGTCACGATATATGACAGTTACAGTGTGGTCACGATATATGACAGTTACACTGTGGTCACGATATATGACAGTTACACTGTGGTCACGATATATGACAGTTACACTGTGGTCACGATATATGACAGTTACACTGTGGTCATGATATATGACAGTTACACTGTGGTAATGATATATGACAGTTACACTGTGGTCACGATATGACAGTTACAGTATGGTCACGATATATGACAGTTACACTGTGGTCACGATATATGACAGTTACAGTGTGGTCACGATATATGACAGTTACACTGTGGTAACAATATATGACAGTTACACTGTGGTCACGATATATGACAGTTACACTGTGGTCACGATATATGACAGTTACACTGTGGTCACGATATATGACAGTTGCACTATGGTCACGATATATGACAGTTAAGTGTGGTCACGATATATGACAGTTACACTGTGGTCACGATATATGACAGTTACACTGTGGTCACGATATATGACAGTTACACTGTGGTCACGATATATGACAGTTACACTGTGGTCACGATATATGACAGTTACACTGTGGTAATGATATATGACAGTTACACTGTGGTCACGATATGACAGTTACAGTGTGGTCACGATATATGACAGTTACACTGTGGTCACGATATATGACAGTTACAGTGTGGTCACGATATATGACAGTTACACTGTGGTAACAATATATGACAGTTACACTGTGGTCACGATATATGACAGTTACACTGTGGTCACGATATATGACAGTTACACTGTAGTCACGATATATGACAGTTACACTGTGGTCACGATATATGACAGTTACACTGTGGTAACAATACATGACAGTTACACTGTGGTCACGATATATTTCAGTTACACTGTGGTAATGATATATGACAGTTACAGTGTGGTCACGATATATGACAGTTACAGTGTGGTCACGATATATGACAGTTACACTGTGGTCACAATATATGACAGTTACAGTGTGGTCACGATATATGACAGTTACACTGTGGTCACGATATATGACAGTTACACTGTGGTCACGATATATGACAGTTACAGTGTGGTCACGATATATGACAGTTAAACTGTGGTCACGATATATGACAGTTACAGTGTGGTCAGGATATATGACAGTTACACTGTGGTCACGATATATGACAGTTACAGTGTGGTCACGATATATGACAGTTACACTGTGGTCACGATATATGACAGTTACACTGTGGTCACGATATATGACAGTTACACTGTGGTCACGATATATGACAGTTACAGTGTGGTCACGATATATGACAGTTACACTGTGGTCACGATATATGACAGTTACACTGTGGTCACGATATATGACAGTTACAGTGTGGTCACGATATATGACAGTTACACTGTGGTCACGATATATGACAGTTACACTGTGGTCACGATATATGACAGTTATACTGTGGTCACGATATATGACAGTTGCACTATGGTCACGATATATGACAGTTACAGTGTGGTCACGATATATGACAGTTACACTGTGGTCACGATATATGACAGTTACACTGTGGTCACGATATATGACAGATACACTGTGGTCACGATATATGACAGTTACACTGTGGTCATGATATATGACAGTTACACTGTGGTAATGATATATGACAGTTACACTGTGGTCACGATATGACAGTTACAGTATGGTCACGATATATGACAGTTACACTGTGGTCACGATATATGACAGTTACAGTGTGGTCACGATATATGACAGTTACACTGTGGTAACAATATATGACAGTTACACTGTGGTCACGATATATGACAGTTACACTGTGGTCACGATATATGACAGTTACACTGTGGTCACGATATATGACAGTTGCACTATGGTCACGATATATGACAGTTAAAGTGTGGTCACGATATATGACAGTTACACTGTGGTCACGATATATGACAGTTACACTGTGGTCACGATATATGACAGTTATACTGTGGTCACGATATATGACAGTTGCACTATGGTCACGATATATGACAGTTACAGTGTGGTCACGATATATGACAGTTACACTGTGGTCACGATATATGACAGTTACACTGTGGTCACGATATATGACAGATACACTGTGGTCACGATATATGACAGTTACACTGTGGTCATGATATATGACAGTTACACTGTGGTAATGATATATGACAGTTACACTGTGGTCACGATATGACAGTTACAGTATGGTCACGATATATGACAGTTACACTGTGGTCACGATATATGACAGTTACAGTGTGGTCACGATATATGACAGTTACACTGTGGTAACAATATATGACAGTTACACTGTGGTCACGATATATGACAGTTACACTGTGGTCACGATATATGACAGTTACACTGTGGTCACGATATATGACAGTTGCACTATGGTCACGATATATGACAGTTAAAGTGTGGTCACGATATATGACAGTTACACTGTGGTCACGATATATGACAGTTACACTGTGGTCACGATATATGACAGTTACACTGTGGTCACGATATATGACAGTTACACTGTGGTCACGATATATGACAGTTACACTGTGGTAACGATATATGACAGTTACACTGTGGTCACGATATGACAGTTACACTGTGGTCACGATATATGACAGTTACACTGTGGTCACGATATATGACAGTTACACTGTGGTCACGATATATGACAGTTACACTGTGGTAACAATACATGACAGTTACACTGTGGTCACGATATATGACAGTTACACTGTGGTAACGATATATGACAGTTACACTGTAGTCACGATATATGACAGTTACACTGTGGTCACGATATATGACAGTTACACTGTGGTAACAATACATGACAGTTACACTGTGGTCACGATATATGACAGTTACACTGTGGTCACAATATATGACAGTTACAGTGTGGTCAAGATATAGGACAGTTACACTGTGGTCACGATATATGACAGTTACAGTGTGGTCACAATATATGACAGTTACAGTGTGGTCAAGATATATGACAGTTACACTGTGGTCACGATATATGACAGTTACAGTGTGGTCACGATATATGACAGTTACACTGTGGTCACAATATATGACAGTTACAGTGTGGTCAAGATATAGGACAGTTACACTGTGGTCACGATATATGACAGTTACACTGTGGTCATGATATATGACAGTTACAGTGTGGTCACGATATATGACAGTTACACTGTGGTCACGATATATGACAGTTACAGTGTGGTCACGATATATGACAGTTACACTGTGGTCACGATATATGACAGTTACAGTGTGGTCACGATATATGACAGTTACACTGTGGTCACGATATATGACAGTTACAGTGTGGTCACGATATATGACAGTTACACTGTGGTCACAATATATGACAGTTACAGTGTGGTCACGATATATGACAGTTACACTGTGGTCACAATATATGACAGTTACAGTGTGGTCACGATATATGACAGTTACAGTGTGGTCACGATATATGACAGTTACACTGTGGTCACAATATATGACAGTTACAGTGTGGTCACGATATATGACAGTTACACTGTGGTCACAATATATGACAGTTACAGTATGGTCAAGATATAGGACAGTTACACTGTGGTCACGATATATGACAGTTACAGTGTGGTCACAATATATGACAGTTACAGTGTGGTCAAGATATATTTCAGTTACACTGTGGTAATGATGTATGACAGTTACAGTGTGGTCACGATATATGACAGTTACACTGTGGTCACAATATATGACAGTTACAGTGTGGTCACGATATATGACAGTTACACTGTGGTCACAATATATGACAGTTACAGTGTGGTCAAGATATAGGACAGTTACACTGTGGTCACGATATATGACAGTTACAGTGTGGTCACGATATATGACAGTTACACTGTGGTCACGATATATGACAGTTACAGTGTGGTCACGATATATGACAGTTACACTGTGGTCACGATATATGACAGTTACACTGTGGTCACGATATATGACAGTTACAGTGTGGTCACGATATATGACAGTTACACTGTGGTCACGATATATGACAGTTACAGTGTGGTCACGATATATGACAGTTACACTGTGGTCACGATATATGACAGTTACAGTGTGGTCACGATATATGACAGTTACACTGTGGTCACGATATATGACAGTTACAGTGTGGTCACGATATATGACAGTTACACTGTGGTCACAATATATGACAGTTACAGTGTGGTCACGATATATGACAGTTACACTGTGGTCACGATATATGACAGTTACAGTGTGGTCACGATATATGACAGTTACACTGTGGTCACGATATATGACAGTTACACTGTGGTCACGATATATGACAGTTACACTGTGGTCACGATATATGACAGTTACAGTGTGGTCACGATATATGACAGTTACACTGTGGTCACGATATATGACAGTTACACTGTGGTCACGATATATGACAGTTACACTGTGGTCACGATATATGACAGTTACACTGTGGTCACGATATATGACAGTTACACTGTGGTAATGATATATGACAGTTACACTGTGGTCACGATATGACAGTTACAGTGTGGTCACGATATATGACAGTTACACTGTGGTCACGATATATGACAGTTACAGTGTGGTCACGATATATGACAGTTACACTGTGGTAACAATATATGACAGTTACACTGTGGTCACGATATATGACAGTTACACTGTGGTCACGATATATGACAGTTACACTGTGGTCACGATATATGACAGTTGCACTATGGTCACGATATATGACAGTTACAGTGTGGTCACGATATATGACAGTTACACTGTGGTCACGATATATGACAGTTACACTGTGGTCACGATATATGACAGTTACACTGTGGTCACGATATATGACAGTTACACTGTGGTCACGATATATGACAGTTACACTGTGGTCACAATATATGACAGTTACACTGTGGTCACGATATATGACAGTTACACTGTGGTCACGATATATGACAGTTACACTGTAGTCACGATATATGACAGTTACACTGTGGTCACGATATATGACAGTTACACTGTGGTAACAATACATGACAGTTACACTGTGGTCACGATATATTTCAGTTACACTGTGGTAATGATATATGACAGTTACAGTGTGGTCACGATATATGACAGTTACAGTGTGGTCACGATATATGACAGTTATACTGTGGTCACAATATATGACAGTTACAGTGTGGTCACGATATATGACAGTTACACTGTGGTCACAATATATGACAGTTACAGTATGGTCAAGATATAGGACAGTTACACTGTGGTCACGATATATGACAGTTACAGTGTGGTCACAATATATGACAGTTACAGTGTGGTCAAGATATAGGACAGTTACACTGTGGTCACGATATATGACAGTTACAGTGTGGTCACGATATATGACAGTTACACTGTGGTCACAATATATGACAGTTACAGTGTGGTCAAGATATAGGACAGTTACACTGTGGTCACGATATATGACAGTTACACTGTGGTCACGATATATGACAGTTACAGTGTGGTCACGATATATGACAGTTACACTGTGGTCACGATATATGACAGTTACAGTGTGGTCACGATATATGACAGTTACACTGTGGTCACGATATATGACAGTTACAGTGTGGTCACGATATATGACAGTTACACTGTGGTCACAATATATGACAGTTACAGTGTGGTCACGATATATGACAGTTACACTGTGGTCACAATATATGACAGTTACATGTGGTCACGATATATGACAGTTACACTGTGGTCACAATATATGACAGTTACAGTGTGGTCACGATATATGACAGTTACAGTGTGGTCACGATATATGACAGTTACACTGTGGTCACAATATATGACAGTTACAGTGTGGTCACGATATATGACAGTTACACTGTGGTCACAATATATGACAGTTACAGTATGGTCAAGATATAGGACAGTTACACTGTGGTCACGATATATGACAGTTACAGTGTGGTCACAATATATGACAGTTACAGTGTGGTCAAGATATATGACAGTTACACTGTGGTCAATATATGACAGTTACAGTGTGGTCACGATATATGACAGTTACACTGTGGTCACAATATATGACAGTTACAGTGTGGTCACGATATATGACAGTTACACTGTGGTCACAATATATGACAGTTACAGTATGGTCAAGATATAGGACAGTTACACTGTGGTCACGATATATGACAGTTACAGTGTGGTCACGATATATGACAGTTACACTGTGGTCACAATATATGACAGTTACAGTGTGGTCAAGATATAGGACAGTTACACTGTGGTCACGATATATGACAGTTACACTGTGGTCACGATATATGACAGTTACAGTGTGGTCACGATATATGACAGTTACACTGTGGTCACGATATATGACAGTTACAGTGTGGTCACGATATATGACAGTTACACTGTGGTCACGATATATGACAGTTACAGTGTGGTCACGATATATGACAGTTACACTGTGGTCACGATATATGACAGTTACAGTGTGGTCACGATATATGACAGTTACACTGTGGTCACAATATATGACAGTTACAATGTGGTCACGATATATGACAGTTACACTGTGGTCACGATATATGACAGTTACAGTGTGGTCACGATATATGACAGTTACACTGTGGTCACAATATATGACAGTTACAGTGTGGTCACGATATATGACAGTTACACTGTGGTCACGATATATGACAGTTACAGTGTGGTCACGATATATGACAGTTACACTGTGGTCACGATATATGACAGTTACAGTGTGGTCACGATATATGACAGTTACACTGTGGTCACGATATATGACAGTTACAGTGTGGTCACGATATATGACAGTTACACTGTGGTCACAATATATGACAGTTACAGTGTGGTCACGATATATGACAGTTAAACTGTGGTCACGATATATGACAGTTACAGTGTGGTCAGGATATATGACAGTTACACTGTGGTCAATGATATATGACAGTTACAGTGTGGTCACGATATATGACAGTTACAGTGTGGTCACGATATATGACAGTTACACTGTGGTCACGATATATGACAGTTACACTGTGGTCACGATATATGACAGTTACAGTGTGGTCACGATATATGACAGTTACACTGTGGTCACGATATATGACAGTTACACTGTGGTCACGATATATGACAGTTACACTGTGGTCACGATATATGACAGTTACACTGTGGTCACGATATATGACAGTTACACTGTGGTCACGATATATGACAGTTACACTGTGGTCACGATATATGACAGTTGCACTATGGTCACGATATATGACAGTTACAGTGTGGTCACGATATATGACAGTTACACTGTGGTCACGATATATGACAGTTACACTGTGGTCACGATATATGACAGATACACTGTGGTCACGATATATGACAGTTACACTGTGGTCATGATATATGACAGTTACACTGTGGTAATGATATATGACAGTTACACTGTGGTCACGATATGACAGTTACAGTATGGTCACGATATATGACAGTTACACTGTGGTCACGATATATGACAGTTACAGTGTGGTCACGATATATGACAGTTACACTGTGGTAACAATATATGACAGTTACACTGTGGTCACGATATATGACAGTTACACTGTGGTCACGATATATGACAGTTACACTGTGGTCACGATATATGACAGTTGCACTATGGTCACGATATATGACAGTTACAGTGTGGTCACGATATATGACAGTTACACTGTGGTCACGATATATGACAGTTACACTGTGGTCACGATATATGACAGTTACACTGTGGTCACGATATATGACAGTTACACTGTGGTCACGATATATGACAGTTACACTGTGGTAATGATATATGACAGTTACACTGTGGTCACGATATGACAGTTACAGTGTGGTCACGATATATGACAGTTACACTGTGGTCACGATATATGACAGTTACAGTGTGGTCACGATATATGACAGTTACACTGTGGTAACAATATATGACAGTTACACTGTGGTCACGATATATGACAGTTACACTGTGGTCACGATATATGACAGTTACACTGTAGTCACGATATATGACAGTTACACTGTGGTCACGATATATGACAGTTACACTGTGGTAACAATACATGACAGTTACACTGTGGTCACGATATATGACAGTTACACTGTGGTAACGATATATGACAGTTACACTGTGGTCACGATATATGACAGTTACAGTGTGGTCACGATATATGACAGTTACACTGTGGTCACAATATATGACAGTTACAGTGTGGTCACGATATATGACAGTTACACTGTGGTCACGATATATGACAGTTACAGTGTGGTCACGATATATGACAGTTACACTGTGGTCACAATATATGACAGTTACAGTGTGGTCACGATATATGACAGTTAAACTGTGGTCACGATATATGACAGTTACAGTGTGGTCACGATATATGACAGTTACACTGTGGTCAATGATATATGACAGTTACAGTGTGGTCACGATATATGACAGTTACAGTGTGGTCACGATATATGACAGTTACACTGTGGTCACGATATATGACAGTTACACTGTGGTCACGATATATGACAGTTACAGTGTGGTCACGATATATGACAGTTACACTGTGGTCACGATATATGACAGTTACACTGTGGTCACGATATATGACAGTTACAGTGTGGTCACGATATATGACAGTTACACTGTGGTCACGATATATGACAGTTACACTGTGGTCACGATATATGACAGTTATACTGTGGTCACGATATATGACAGTTGCACTATGGTCACGATATATGACAGTTACAGTGTGGTCACGATATATGACAGTTACACTGTGGTCACGATATATGACAGTTACACTGTGGTCACGATATATGACAGATACACTGTGGTCACGATATATGACAGTTACACTGTGGTCATGATATATGACAGTTACACTGTGGTAATGATATATGACAGTTACACTGTGGTCACGATATGACAGTTACAGTATGGTCACGATATATGACAGTTACACTGTGGTCACGATATATGACAGTTACAGTGTGGTCACGATATATGACAGTTACACTGTGGTAACAATATATGACAGTTACACTGTGGTCACGATATATGACAGTTACACTGTGGTCACGATATATGACAGTTACACTGTGGTCACGATATATGACAGTTACACTATGGTCACGATATATGACAGTTACAGTGTGGTCACGATATATGACAGTTACACTGTGGTCACGATATATGACAGTTACAGTGTGGTCACGATATATGACAGTTACAGTGTGGTCACGATATATGACAGTTACACTGTGGTCACAATATATGACAGTTACAGTGTGGTCACGATATATGACAGTTACACTGTGGTCACAATATATGACAGTTACAGTATGGTCAAGATATAGGACAGTTACACTGTGGTCACGATATATGACAGTTACAGTGTGGTCACAATATATGACAGTTACAGTGTGGTCAAGATATAGGACAGTTACACTGTGGTCACGATATATGACAGTTACAGTGTGGTCACGATATATGACAGTTACACTGTGGTCACAATATATGACAGTTACAGTGTGGTCAAGATATAGGACAGTTACACTGTGGTCACGATATATGACAGTTACACTGTGGTCACGATATATGACAGTTACAGTGTGGTCACGATATATGACAGTTACACTGTGGTCACGATATGTGACAGTTACAGTGTGGTCACGATATATGACAGTTACACTGTGGTCACGATATATGACAGTTACAGTGTGGTCACGATATATGACAGTTACACTGTGGTCACAATATATGACAGTTACAGTGTGGTCACGATATATGACAGTTACACTGTGGTCACAATATATGACAGTTACAGTGTGGTCACGATATATGACAGTTACACTGTGGTCACAATATATGACAGTTACAGTGTGGTCACGATATATGACAGTTACAGTGTGGTCACGATATATGACAGTTACACTGTGGTCACAATATATGACAGTTACAGTGTGGTCACGATATATGACAGTTACACTGTGGTCACAATATATGACAGTTACAGTATGGTCAAGATATAGGACAGTTACACTGTGGTCACGATATATGACAGTTACAGTGTGGTCACAATATATGACAGTTACAGTGTGGTCAAGATATATTTCAGTTACACTGTGGTAATGATGTATGACAGTTACAGTGTGGTCACGATATATGACAGTTACACTGTGGTCACAATATATGACAGTTACAGTGTGGTCACGATATATGACAGTTACACTGTGGTCACAATATATGACAGTTACAGTGTGGTCAAGATATAGGACAGTTACACTGTGGTCACGATATATGACAGTTACAGTGTGGTCACGATATATGACAGTTACACTGTGGTCACAATATATGACAGTTACAGTGTGGTCAAATATGACAGTTACACTGTGGTCACGATATATGACAGTTACACTGTGGTCATGATATATGACAGTTACAGTGTGGTCACGATATATGACAGTTACACTGTGGTCACGATATGTGACAGTTACAGTGTGGTCACGATATATGACAGTTACACTGTGGTCACGATATATGACAGTTACAGTGTGGTCACGATATATGACAGTTACACTGTGGTCACAATATATGACAGTTACAGTGTGGTCACGATATATGACAGTTACACTGTGGTCACAATATATGACAGTTACAATGTGGTCACGATATATGACAGTTACACTGTGGTCACGATATATGACAGTTACAGTGTGGTCACGATATATGACAGTTACACTGTGGTCACGATATATGACAGTTACAGTGTGGTCACGATATATGACAGTTACACTGTGGTCACGATATATGACAGTTACAGTGTGGTCACGATATATGACAGTTACACTGTGGTCACGATATATGACAGTTACACTGTGGTCACGATATATGACAGTTACACTGTGGTCACGATATATGACAGTTACACTGTGGTCATGATATATGACAGTTACACTGTGGTAATGATATATGACAGTTACACTGTGGTCACGATATGACAGTTACAGTATGGTCACGATATATGACAGTTACACTGTGGTCACGATATATGACAGTTACAGTGTGGTCACGATATATGACAGTTACACTGTGGTAACAATATATGACAGTTACACTGTGGTCACGATATATGACAGTTACACTGTGGTCACGATATATGACAGTTACACTGTGGTCACGATATATGACAGTTGCACTATGGTCACGATATATGACAGTTAAAGTGTGGTCACGATATATGACAGTTACACTGTGGTCACGATATATGACAGTTACACTGTGGTCACGATATATGACAGTTACACTGTGGTCACGATATATGACAGTTACACTGTGGTCACGATATATGACAGTTACACTGTGGTCACGATATATGACAGTTACACTGTGGTCACGATATATGACAGTTACACTGTGGTCACGATATATGACAGTTACACTGTAGTCACGATATATGACAGTTACACTGTGGTCACGATATATGACAGTTACACTGTGGTAACAATACATGACAGTTACACTGTGGTCACGATATATTTCAGTTACACTGTGGTAATGATATATGACAGTTACAGTGTGGTCACGATATATGACAGTTACAGTGTGGTCACGATATATGACAGTTACACTGTGGTCACAATATATGACAGTTACAGTGTGGTCACGATATATGACAGTTACACTGTGGTCACAATATATGACAGTTACAGTATGGTCAAGATATAGGACAGTTACACTGTGGTCACGATATATGACAGTTACAGTGTGGTCACAATATATGACAGTTACAGTGTGGTCAAGATATAGGACAGTTACACTGTGGTCACGATATATGACAGTTACAGTGTGGTCACGATATATGACAGTTACACTGTGGTCACGATATATGACAGTTACAGTGTGGTCACGATATATGACAGTTACACTGTGGTCACGATATATGACAGTTACACTGTGGTCACGATATATGACAGTTACAGTGTGGTCACGATATATGACAGTTACACTGTGGTCACGATATATGACAGTTACAGTGTGGTCACGATATATGACAGTTACACTGTGGTCACGATATATGACAGTTACAGTGTGGTCACGATATATGACAGTTACACTGTGGTCACGATATATGACAGTTACAGTGTGGTCACGATATATGACAGTTACACTGTGGTCACGATATATGACAGTTACAGTGTGGTCACGATATATGACAGTTACACTGTGGTCACGATATATGACAGTTACAGTGTGGTCACGATATATGACAGTTACACTGTGGTCACAATATATGACAGTTACAGTGTGGTCACGATATATGACAGTTACACTGTGGTCACAATATATGACAGTTACAGTGTGGTCAAGATATATGACAGTTACACTGTGGTCACGATATATGACAGTTACAGTGTGGTCACAATATATGACAGTTACAGTGTGGTCAAGATATATTTCAGTTACACTGTGGTAATGATGTATGACAGTTACAGTGTGGTCACGATATATGACAGTTATACTGTGGTCACAATATATGACAGTTACAGTGTGGTCACGATATATGACAGTTACACTGTGGTCACAATATATGACAGTTACAGTATGGTCAAGATATAGGACAGTTACACTGTGGTCACGATATATGACAGTTACAGTGTGGTCACGATATATGACAGTTACACTGTGGTCACAATATATGACAGTTCAGTGTGGTCAAGATATAGGACAGTTACACTGTGGTCACGATATATGACAGTTACACTGTGGTCATGATATATGACAGTTACAGTGTGGTCACGATATATGACAGTTACACTGTGGTCACGATATGTGACAGTTACAGTGTGGTCACGATATATGACAGTTACACTGTGGTCACGATATATGACAGTTACAGTGTGGTCACGATATATGACAGTTACACTGTGGTCACAATATATGACAGTTACAGTGTGGTCACGATATATGACAGTTACACTGTGGTCACAATATATGACAGTTACAATGTGGTCACGATATATGACAGTTACACTGTGGTAACGATATATGACAGTTACACTGTGGTCACGATATGACAGTTACACTGTGGTCACAATATATGACAGTTACACTGTGGTCACGATATATGACAGTTACACTGTGGTCACGATATATGACAGTTACACTGTGGTAACAATATATGACAGTTACACTGTGGTCACGATATATGACAGTTACACTGTGGTCACGATATATGACAGTTACACTGTGGTCACGATATATGACAGTTACAGTGTGGTCACGATATATGACAGTTACACTGTGGTCACGATATATGACAGTTACACTGTGGTCACAATATATGACAGTTACACTGTGGTCACGATATATGACAGTTAAACTGTGGTCACGATATATGACAGTTA
Source organism: Garcialebias charrua (assembly GCA_038048925.1). Taxonomy (NCBI): domain Eukaryota; kingdom Metazoa; phylum Chordata; class Actinopteri; order Cyprinodontiformes; family Rivulidae; genus Garcialebias; species Garcialebias charrua. The sequence continues at coordinate 15,651 of JBBPBX010068565.1, forward strand.
CACTGTGGTCACGATATATGACAGTTACACTGTGGTCACGATATATGACAGTTACACTGTGGTCACGATATATGACAGTTACAGTGTGGTCACGATATATGACAGTTACACTGTGGTAACAATATATGACAGTTACACTGTGGTCACGATATATGACAGTTACACTGTGGTCACGATATATGACAGTTACACTGTGGTCACGATATATGACAGTTACACTGTGGTCACGATATATGACAGTTACACTGTGGTAACGATATATGACAGTTACACTGTGGTCACGATATATGACAGTTACACTGTGGTCACGATATATGACAGTTACACTGTGGTCACGATATATGACAGTTACACTATGGTCACGATATATGACAGTTACACTGTGGTCACAATATATGACAGTTACACTGTGGTCACGATATATGACAGTTACACTGTGGTCACGATATATGACAGATACACTGTGGTCACGATATATGACAGTTACACTGTGGTCACAATATATGACAGTTACACTGTGGTAACGATATATGACAGTTACACTGTGGTCACGATATGACAGTTACAGTATGGTCACGATATATGACAGTTACACTGTGGTCACGATATATGACAGTTACAGTGTGGTCACGATATATGACAGTTACACTGTGGTAACAATATATGACAGTTACACTGTGGTCACGATATATGACAGTTACACTGTGGTCACGATATATGACAGTTACACTGTGGTCACGATATATGACAGTTGCACTATGGTCACGATATATGACAGTTAAAGTGTGGTCACGATATATGACAGTTACACTGTGGTCACGATATATGACAGTTACACTGTGGTCACGATATATGACAGTTACACTGTGGTCACGATATATGACAGTTACACTGTGGTCACGATATATGACAGTTACACTGTGGTAACGATATATGACAGTTACACTGTGGTCACGATATATGACAGTTACACTGTGGTCACGATATATGACAGTTACACTGTGGTCACGATATATGACAGTTACAGTGTGGTCACGATATATGACAGTTACACTGTGGTCACAATATATGACAGTTACACTGTGGTCACGATATATGACAGTTACACTGTGGTCACGATATATGACAGTTACACTGTGGTCACGATATATGACAGTTACACTGTGGTCACGATATATGACAGTTACACTGTGGTCACGATATATGACAGTTACACTGTGGTCACGATATATGACAGTTACACTGTGGTCACGATATATGACAGTTACACTGTGGTCACGATATATGACAGTTACAGTGTGGTCACGATATATGACAGTTACACTGTGGTCACAATATATGACAGTTACAGTGTGGTCACGATATATGACAGTTACACTGTGGTCACGATATATGACAGTTACAGTGTGGTCACGATATATGACAGTTACACTGTGGTCACAATATATGACAGTTACAGTGTGGTCACGATATATGACAGTTAAACTGTGGTCACGATATATGACAGTTACAGTGTGGTCACGATATATGACAGTTACACTGTGGTCACGATATATGACAGTTACAGTGTGGTCACGATATATGACAGTTACACTGTGGTCACGATATATGACAGTTACACTGTGGTCACGATATATGACAGTTACACTGTGGTCACGATATATGACAGTTACAGTGTGGTCACGATATATGACAGTTACACTGTGGTCACGATATATGACAGTTACACTGTGGTCACGATATATGACAGTTACACTGTGGTCACGATATATGACAGTTACACTGTGGTCACGATATATGACAGTTACACTGTGGTCACGATATATGACAGTTACACTGTGGTCACGATATATGACAGTTACACTATGGTCACGATATATGACAGTTACAGTGTGGTCACGATATATGACAGTTACACTGTGGTCACGATATATGACAGTTACACTGTGGTCACGATATATGACAGATACACTGTGGTCACGATATATGACAGTTACACTGTGGTCATGATATATGACAGTTACACTGTGGTAATGATATATGACAGTTACACTGTGGTCACGATATGACAGTTACAGTATGGTCACGATATATGACAGTTACACTGTGGTCACGATATATGACAGTTACAGTGTGGTCACGATATATGACAGTTACACTGTGGTAACAATATATGACAGTTACACTGTGGTCACGATATATGACAGTTACACTGTGGTCACGATATATGACAGTTACACTGTGGTCACGATATATGACAGTTGCACTATGGTCACGATATATGACAGTTAAAGTGTGGTCACGATATATGACAGTTACACTGTGGTCACGATATATGACAGTTACACTATGGTCACGATATATGACAGTTACACTGTGGTCACGATATATGACAGTTACACTATGGTCACGATATATGACAGTTACACTGTGGTCACGATATATGACAGATACACTGTGGTCACGATATATGACAGTTACACTGTGGTCACGATATATGACAGATACACTGTGGTAACGATATATGACAGTTACACTGTGGTCACGATATGACAGTTACAGTATGGTCACGATATATGACAGTTACACTGTGGTCACGATATATGACAGTTACAGTGTGGTCACGATATATGACAGTTACACTGTGGTCACGATATATGACAGTTACAGTGTGGTCACGATATATGACAGTTACACTGTGGTCACGATATATGACAGTTACACTGTGGTCACGATATATGACAGTTACACTGTGGTCACGATATATGACAGTTGCACTATGGTCACGATATATGACAGTTACAGTGTGGTCACGATATATGACAGTTACACTGTGGTCACGATATATGACAGTTACACTGTGGTCACGATATATGACAGTTACACTGTGGTCACGATATATGACAGTTACACTGTGGTCACGATATATGACAGTTACACTGTGGTCACGATATATGACAGTTACACTGTGGTCACGATATATGACAGTTACACTGTGGTCACGATATATGACAGTTACATTGTGGTCACGATATATGACAGTTACATTGTGGTCACGATATATGACAGTTACACTGTGGTCACGATATATGACAGTTACAGTGTGGTCACGATATATGAAAATTACACTGCGGTAACAATATATGACAGTTAAACTGTGGTCACGATATATGACAGTTACACTGTGGTAACGATATATGACAGTTACAATGTGGTCACGATATATGACAGTTACACGGTGGTCACGATATATGACAGTTACATTGTGGTCACGATATATGGCAGTTACACTGTGGTCACGATATATGACAGTTACAGTGTGGTCACGATATATGACAGTTATAAAACAGTTACACTGTGGTCACAATATATGACAGTTACAGTGTGGTCACGATATATGACAGTTACACTGTGGTCACGATATATGACAGTTACAGT
>JBBPBX010068567.1:0-19087 GCA_038048925.1 Garcialebias charrua
CCCATCCAGGCTGTCATATTGTAAAGTTTGCAGATGATACAGCGGTGGTGGGATGCATCACAAACAATGATGAGTCCAGCTACAGGCAGGAGGTGGAACACCTGGAGAGCTGGTGCAAGGACAATAACCTTCACATGAATGTGAAGAAGACAAAGGAGATGATTGTGGACTTCAGAAGGAACAATCACACCCACACCCCACTGAACATAAGTGGATCTGCGGTGGAAGTGGTCTCCAGCTACAAATACTTGGGTGTACACTTGAATGATAACCTCAGCTGGACCAACAACACCACCAGCCTGATCAAGAAAGGTCATCAGAGACTCTACTTCCTCAGACGGCTGAGACGAGCTGGTCTGAGTAGCCCAGTCCTCACCTCCTTCTACAGGTGTGCAGTGGAGAGCATCCTGTGCTCCAGCATCAACGTGTGGCATGGAGGCTGCACAGTTGCAGAAAGAAAAGCTTTACAGAGAGTGGTGAAGGCTGCACAGAAGTCTGTTGGAATCAGTCTCCCCACCATCACAGACATTTACACCTCCAGATGCAGGAAAAGAGCCACCTGCATCATGAAAGACCCCACTCACCCAGCACACACACTCTTTGCCCCACTCCCCTCAGGACGGAGGTTGAGGAGCATCAAATGTAGAACCACTAGACTGAGGAACAGCTTCTACCCTGAGGCTGTTAGACTCATGAATAAATAAACAATAAGAATAATCACTGCAAAATATCACATCATGCTGATGCTGATCTGTTTTCTTGTTGCTGTGTTCATCTGTGACCATCTGCTCATACAGACTCGTGTTCGTGCTGCTGTTTATAATGATGTTTTTCTATTACATTAGGGCTTAGTGTATTGCTAGTTGATGTTTTTCTTAGTTAATCCTAGATGTTATTACTGTTTTTCTCTTGCATTTTGTTGTTGGATGTAACTGGGACCCTGTGTACATAATCTCGTTTCATCACATGTACTACATGCGGAGCAAATGACAATAAAGACTCTCTGACTCTGACTCTGATTTTCAGCGGAGGAACCAGAACTCGAGATTGAGGATCTGGGAGAGCACCTCCCTAGGACCTCGATACCTGCACTCCCTGAAACGGACTTCTCCATCCCGGCTTTGTTCGACCTGTGCCACAGAGTGGCGGACGCGTTGAACCTCCCCTGGCCGGAACCCCCACCTCGCCAACAACTCACGAGGCTGGCGGGGAACTATTTTTATTCAAAGCAACAGGTTGCAACACGGCAAAGGATGCCCGTGTTCCCAGACTTCCTCACGGAACTGACCCGCACCTGGCTTCAGCCACGAGCACCCATGCTTCTCCCCCTCTCAAAATTCCTCGACGTGGAGGGCATGGATCATGTGGGAATAGCTAATGCACCTCAGATTGAGGACACCCTAGCGTCCCACCTAGCTCCCAGATCATCAGGAACAAAGCCGACTCTCCCCAGCAAAGCTTGCAGAGCCTCAGCGTCGCTTCTCGAAAAGTGCTACAGAGCTCAAGGTCTCGCGGCGCGCCATGAAGGCATCAGCGATGATGCAGGCCTACCTTGCAGAAAATCTCCAACAACTGCAGGAAACCTCGGATAAGCAAGCTGCTGCCGAACTACTGGACGAAGCCCGCAGAGCTACAGACTTTGTCCTTCGTATGATGGGCACAGCTGCTGTGACTCAGGGCAAAGGTATGGTGGAATTGGTCACCGCGCTCCGCCACCTGTGGATGACGCTGACGGATTTACCAGAAGGACAAAAGGTGCCTTTTCTCCACCACTCGATAGAAGCGGAGGGACTTTTTGGCCAGACTTTGGAGCAAATCCAAACCAAGCTGGACCAAAGGCGCAGGCAGGCTGAAGCTCTCAGGGTGGGCATCCCTCGTCGGAGTTTTGCCCCACCCAGAGAGCCCGCTTGAAGCAGACCTGCACAGCCGCGGCACCACTCGACGATGCGTGCACCACTGCAGAAGCGGACAGCATACGAGGAGGAGCCTCGGCAGAGATCCCCGCCAAAACAACCTCGCTCCGAGCACACATGGACTAAAAACAGGTTTGTCCCACGCCAAGCGAGCAGGCACAGGGCCTCCTCGTCGAACTAGGACACTCGTCAAAAACGTGCCTGATGAACCAGGTTCACGTTTACTTTTTCGACGGCCTCCTGCCCACGTGGTAACAGGAGTGTTCAATCCTTATTCAGACTTTATTTGTAGCAAAGTCCAAAAAGCTGATAATCATGTTTCATTCACACACCATGTTTTTCCTGCTGTGAGTGACATCAACTCATGTATGTCGTTGCACGTAATAATAATAATAATAATGAATTCAATTTATAACGCACTTTTCATTAGTGAAAATCTCAAAGTGTTACACACATTGAACGCTACACACATTCATACACCAGTAGCGGCAGACTACCATGCAAGGTGATTTCCAGTCCTACCGGGAGCAACTCGGGGTTAAGTGTCTTGCCCAAGGACACAACGACACATGGTGTGGGGAACCGGGATTCAAACCGCCAACCTTCCAATTGGGGGACGACTGCCATTACCACTACGCCACGGCCACCCCCGTGTTCCACCTCTTCCCTGTAGCTGGACTCATCATTGTTTGTGTTGCATCCCACCACCGCTGTATCATCTGCAAATGTAAGCACGAATAAACTCATAAACAGCACATCCCTGTTTTATTGAGAAAAAACAACAACAACAACACACCAACACAAATAAAGTCAACAGTACGGGCCTCTGGCCTGTCAGCCGTCATAAAGGAGGGGCCACATCCCCCTCCCTCACGGCTCATGGGGTGCTAGCCTATTCAATAAGCCCCAGCAGGATGCCTTTGAACCTGTCTCCAAATGGCAGACCCAGAGGCGTCTGTGAACAGACCCTACACCTCTCGCTAAAGCAGGTGGGAAAGGGCACGTGTCCCAGACCCCGCTCCATTAGGAGCAAGGGGCCAGCTAATACACTAGCCAGACGACCACGTGACACGCTCACACCACAAGAGAACACGTCGGACGTCCCAAAGCAGACACATTTTTCACACCCTCTGAAAAGCGGTTGTGATCACGCTTCTGTGCATGTAAAAGGATCGGAGTTGAACCAGGTTTCCCTCCTGATTTTGAAAGGAAACTGGACTCCTTATCAACAAATTACCTTGAGTCTGCCAGCCACAAAGGATCATCCCCACGTTCACACATCGCTGTTGCTCCTTTATTATTCATGAAGGACACACAAAGCTCGAACAGTGGAAGTGCAGCACACGATTTTCCTCACAAGGCTGTATCTACCATGTCCCCACACGGTATCCCACCAGGGGGGACAACAATTAAAGTCAGGAGGTCTGCTCGTTTACAGAAACAGCAGCCCCTCGACCCAACACAAAAAAACTGTTTTGGAGGGAAACTGTAGTTTTCCTACTCCAACTCATTCTAATAAAATTAATAGATCACAAGGCTGCATCTACCTTGTCCCCACATGGTATCCCACCTGGGGGAACAACAATTAAAGTCAGGAGGTCTGCTCGTTTACAGAAACAGCAGCCCCTCGACCCAACAAAAAAACTTTTTTAGAGGGAAACGGTAGTTTTCCTACTCCAACTCTTCTAATAAAATTAATAGACTCCATCTGTATTCGAGGAGACTCGATCAGAGAAGTCTGTTAACACAACAACATGGAGGCCCGCTCCCCAACTTGGTGGACTCTCAAAGTCTCACATAGGGAGTCACAGCCCAGCTGTTTAGGCCAGGTTCTGGAATTAATTCCAGCCTGTTAGCCAAAAATGACAGACTGATGGCGTCGGGTTTGCCTGAGAACGTGGTGATAACTCTACAAAATGCCCGTGCCTGGTCAACACAATCTCTATATGCACAGAAATGGCGTATCTTCGAAGCCTGGTGCTCAGAAAGAAATATTATTTCTTATGCTTGTGACCTGGCTCAACTTTTAACCTTCCTTCAGGATTTACTGGAAAAGGGTTGTTCCTATTCAACGATTAAGGTGTTCCTTGCAGCTATCTCTACCTATCACGAGGGCTAGGAACACAGGACTCCTGGAGCACACCCAATCATAATGAAATATATGAAAGGTGTGCTTCGAACTAGGCCGCCCAGCAGGACCTTGACCCCTGGTTGGGATCTTGGTCTGGTCTTGGGGGCTCTTTGCAACCCACCATTCGAGCCTCTCAGCGAGATTAAGATAAATCTTCTATCTTATAAAACTGCTCTTCTCCTGGCTCTTTGCTCGGCAAAACGCGTGGGTGACCTCCATGCATTATCTGTACACCCAATGTGTACCAGATTCGCCCCTGATGGGTCAAAGGTTACACTAAGGCCTAATCCCGCATATACTCCCAAGGTCCTGACCCTGAACCATAGGAGTCTGGACTTTGATCTATCCTCCTTTCCACCTGTTCCTGTCCTTACCAAGGAACAGGAAAGGCTACAGGCTCTCTGCCCAGTGAGGGCTTTGCACACCTACATGCAGAGGACAGTCGAATAGAGGAAAACAACCCAACTGTTCGTCTGCTTTGCCGCACCTGCTACAGGAAAGGCCCTATCAAGACAGCGCCTCTCACATTGGGTGACGGAGGCCATCAAGAGGGCTTACGGTAGCAAGGGTCAACAAGTGCCCCCTGGAGTCCATGCTCACTCAACCAGGGGCTTGGCCACTTCCTGGTCATTGTTCAAGGGCGTGTCAGTTGCAGACATTTGTGCTGCTGCGAACTGGAGCTCTTTAAACACTTTTGCAAAGTACTACAGTTTGGATGTTACTACGTGTGACGTCACTCAGGCTGTTCTTTCTAATACACAATAGAAAGTAGCTTTGAGATGCCTTCTGGTCAATGGCAGACGTTTTCACACTAACAGGCATTTTACTGAGCATTTCAAGGGCGTGAATGAATTACGTTCCCATAGCAAGTATGTTGCACCGAGAGACCGAACTGAAAGGGAACTGAAAGTTATGCACCATAACTCATGTTCCCTAAAGGAAGGGAACAAGGTGCAACATAGCTGGCCCTTTTCAATGCTGAAAGCTCGGTGAAGTGCAAATTTTCGAGGAAGATGGAGGGGCGTCAGTCGCCTAAGTACCTAAAGCACGGTACCTCTGGCGCGGGGTGACGCCCCCTGTCGTAAAAGGCGTGAATGTATTCCTTCAGGTAATCACGCGGGGGCGCAATTCCCATAGCAAGTATGTTGCACCTCGTTCCCTTCCTTCAGGGAACATGTGTTATGGTGCATAACTTTCAGTTTTGTTGCACCTCAATGTCTTCTAAAGCTATCAGTGAATAAACACAGGTGTGGTTCTTGAAGAAAAACTGAGACATTAATTTTAAATCAAACAGAAAGCTAATAACTCAGTACTTTTCTCCCAAATACACCAAATAATCGTGTGCAGTTAAATAAAATACTTGATTTTTCTGATGCTTTTGGACATGATTAAATCATATTTTCATATTTCAAGTTATGGAATATTCCTCCAACAGATAAAAAGGTCTGGAGTTATTTTATGGTGGAAAAAAGAGAAAATAGAAGTCAATTTATATTCAGAGTTGAAGCATTTCAGATGAGAGGGGAAACATCTTCAATAAAAAAGAGAAGAGATGTAGTTGCAAAGCACTTTAGATGTGTTGCACACAATTAAACTAGGCACGAACTTTCTATTCCAAGTTTCTTGAAATGACTTCTGTAGTCAGTCAGCTTGATAAATACATACACTAAATGCACTGCTTTGGCAAGTGGCTAAACTAAAAGTTGGTTTAAAAATTGTTCTTTTGTGGCATGGTGGTGCACTTGGCAGAGCTGTTGCCTCTCAGTAAGAAGGTTGCTGGTTCAAATCACCTTTTCACCTTTCAGGAGGGAGTTTGCATGTTCTCTCTGTGCATGTGTTTTCTCCAGGTACTCCGGTTTCCTCCCACACAGCAAAAACATGCTGACAAGGCTATCATTTTTTTTAAATTCACCTTTATTTAACCAGTTATAAACACTAAGAACAAATTATTTTTTACAGTGCTGACCTGGAAAGCAACAACAGGTACTTATAGGGTCAAGGGAAGGAAAAAAAATACAGTTAGGCAAAACAATAAAATATAAAAGTCAATAACAAGGAAATCACAAATTACAAGAGAAACAACAGTTCATTGTCAAATTTAAACTACAACATTACTAAGCATGAAAACATTTGCAAGTGTACTTAAAGCTGATTGGTAACTCTAAATTGTCCGTAGGTGCGAGTGAGTATGAATGGTGGTTTGTCTCGTTTGTCTCATGTCCATGTGATGGACTTGCAACCTGTCCAGGGTGTCCCTTACCTTTCGCACAGTGATTGCTGGACATGGGCACTGGCGACCCCCGTGACCCAAAATGGAAGAAGCGAGTAAAATATAATGGATGGATGAATGGATGGAAATCAAGTGGTACAAAATAAAGCAGATGTCAATACTAAGATCATTAGCAAATGGACCGTCTTGAGATCCAAACTGTAACAGAAGAATTTCTGTAACTGATTGTAAGCCAGTCAGTTTATTTTGGCTGCCCCCTTCTTCAGGGGTCATAAGCCAGTCAGTTTATTTTGGCTGCCCCCTTCTTCAGGGGTCACCACAGATTTGTCTATTTGTTTTATGCCTGATGCCCTTCCTGCCACAACATGGACTCGAACCTACAATCTCAGGATTACAAGACAGCAGCACTGACCACCAAGCTACCTCAGCAAGTGATTTCCAAATTTAGTTGTAAATAAAATTGAGGAATGTTACAATTATAACAAAAAAAAAGTGTTTAAGTTGCATTCATTCTCAAGGGGTAAATTCCAAGTAAGTGGTTCATGCACAGGTCAGTGAAGTAGAACATACAGGTAGGCAAGTAAATGGTTAAGTTGAGAACAACCTTTGTTTGATTCTTGAAGGGCTTGAAGCTGATTGTCACTGAAGTAGGGATGTGCGATATGGCATAAAATTCAAATCACGATATGCATTATGAAGGGTGATGATAACGATACACTATATATCACAATTTGTTTTTGGTATAAAACTTGCAATAGGAATGAAAAAAAAAAACATAGGGTGTCCTTTTGCCATCATTTATTTGTGAAAACTGCTATACTGTAGCGCAAGGGTGCCCAACCTTTTTTGAACTAAGGGCAACTTTTTTTTTAATCACTGTTTTTTTACAAAAGTTTTTTTCCTTTTATACATACAAATAAGAAAGCGTGGGTACAAAATATGTTATACATATGGTCTGTTTAAACAACATACATAAACACAAACAAAAATTGTTTAAAAATTAATCCCATTTACTCCTATCCAGGTCACTGCCCTATGTCCATACACTACATCTTTAAACCTGACAACAACAGAGAGCACAAAAAAACAAACAAAGAATTCACCTGAAATATTATTGTATATTTTGGAATGTATCAAGAAAAGGCCCCCATATTTTATTAAATTTCTCAGTAGAGTGCTGAAGAGAACACCTTATTTTTTCTAGTTTCAAGCATGACAAAAGGTCATATAACCACTGTTTATGAGTTGGAAGGGCAGCACCCTTCCATCTTATTAGAATTGCACGCCTTGCTAACAAGGAACAAAAAGCCAATGCTTGTCTTTTGGAGGCTGATAGAGGTAACTCTTCACCACTGATACCAAACAGAGCAAGGAGAGGGCTAGGTGTTACTTCTACTCTGAAGATTGTGGACAGGGTTTTAAAAACATCCGTCCAAAACTGACCAAGGCTGGGACAGGACCAGTACATATGAACCAATGTGGCCTCAGCAGTTTTGCATTTGTCACAGTATGGGGTGATTTCTGGATAAATACGAGACAGTTTGCTTTTGGAGAAGTGGGCTCTGTGTACCACTTTAAACTGAATAAGACAATGGCGTGCACATAGAGATGTTGTGTTAACAAGTTTAAGTATAGAAGCCCATGTTTCATCTGGAATGGTCATGCCCAAGTCCTCCTCCCATACAGTTTTAAGTTTGGGTGAGGAGGTCTCCATCATGTTCAACATTAGCTTGTAAAGCCGTGAAATAAGCCCTTTACGGGTCGGGTTCAATTGTAAGATGGTTTCCAACAGTGTAGGCGCTGGTAGAGAAACTGAGCCTGCAAAATGTGATTGAATAAAATGTCTGGTTTGTAAATATCTGAAAAAGTGGGATTGTGGTAGACCATACTTATTGCTAAGTTGTTCAAATGATGCCAATTTCTTCTCAATGAAAAGGTCCTTAAAATGAGTAAGACCACTCCTGTGCCATCCCAGAAACACCCCATCCTGAAGAGATGGTTTAAACAAATGGTTAAGTGCAATGGGGCTTAGAGGGGAAAAATCCTTAAGTTTAAAATGTTTTCTAAACTGGCCCAATATTTTTAGTGAATGTTTCACTACAGGATTCAAAAGCTCTCAGGGTGGGCATCCCTCGTCTGAGTTTTGCCCCACCCAGAGAGCCCGCTTGAAGCAGACCTGCACAGCCGCGGCACCGCTCGACGATGAGTGCACCACTGCAGAAGCGGACAGCATACGAGGAGGAGCCTCGGCAGAGACCCCCGCCAAAACAACCTCGCTCCGAGCACGCTTGGACTAGAAACAGGTTTGTCCCACGCCAAGCGAGCAGGCACAGGGCCTCCTCGTCGAACTAGGACACTCGTCAAAAACGTGCTTGATGAACCAGGTTCACGTTTACTTTTTCGACGGCCTCCTGCCCACGTGGTAACAGGAGTGTTCGATCCTTATTCAGACTTTATTTGTAGCAAAGTACAAAAAGCTGATAATCATGTTGCATGCACAAACCATGTTTTTCCTGCTGTGAGTGACATCAACTCATGTATGTCGTTGCACGTAATAATAATAATAATAATGAATTCAATTTATAACGCACTTTTCATTAGTGAAAATCTCAAAGTGTTACATACATTGAACGCTACACACATTCATACACCAGTAGCGGCAGACTACCATGCAAGGTGATTTCCAGTCCTACCGGGAGCAACTCGGGGTTAAGTGTCTTGCCCAAGGACACAACGACACATGGTGTGGGGAACCGGGATTCGAACCGTCAACCTTCCGATTGGGGGACGACTGCCATTACCACTACGCCACGGCCACCCCCGTGTTCCACCTCCTTCCTGTAGCTGGACTCATCATTGTTTGTGATGCATCCCACCACCGCTGTATCATCTGCAAACGTAAGCACGAATAAACTCATAAACAGCACATCCCTGTTTTATTGAGAAAAAACAACAACAACAACACACCAACACAAATAAAGTCAACAGTACGGGCCTCTGGCCTGTCAGCCGTCATAAAGGAGGGGCCACATCCCCCTCCCTCACGGCTCATGGGGTGCTAGCCTATTCAATAAGCCCCAGCAGGATGCCTTTGAACCTGTCTCCAAATGGCAGACCCAGAGGCGTCTGTGAACAGACCCTACACCTCTCGCTAAAGCAGGTGGGAAAGGGCACGTGTCCCAGACCCCGCTCCATTAGGAGCAAGGGGCCAGCTAATACACTAGCCAGACGACCACGTGACACGCTCACACCACAAGAGAACACGTCGGACGTCCCAAAGCAGACACATTTTTCACACCCTCTGAAAAGCGGCTGTGATCACGCTTCTGTGCATGTAAAAGGATCGGAGTTGAACCAGGTTTCCCTCCTGATTTTGAAAGGAAACTGGACTCCTTATCAACAAATTACCTTGAGTCTGCCAGCCACAAAGGATCATCCCCACGTTCACACATCGCTGTTGCTCCTTTATTATTCATGAAGGACACACAAAGCTCGAACAGTGGAAGTGCAGCACACGATTTTCCTCACAAGGCTGTATCTACCATGTCCCCACACGGTATCCCACCAGGGGGGACAACAATTAAAGTCAGGAGGTCTGCTCGTTTACAGAAACAGCAGCCCCTCGACCCAACAAAAAAAAAACTGTTTTGGAGGGAAACTGTAGTTTTCCTACTCCAACTCATTCTAATAAAATTAATAGATCACAAGGCTGCATCTACCTTGTCCCCACACGGTATCCCACCTGGGGGAACAACAATTAAAGTCAGGAGGTCTGCTCGTTTACAGAAACAGCAGCCCCTCGACTGAACAAAAAAACTGTTTTAGAGGGAAATGGTAGTTTTCCTACTCCAACTCTTCTAATAAAATTAATAGACTCCATCTGTATTCGAGGAGACTCGATCAGAGAAGTCTGTTAACACAACAACATGGGGGCCCTCTTCCCAACTTGGTGGACTCTCAAAGTCTCACACAGGGAGTCACAGCCCAGCTGTTTAGGCCAGGTTCTGGAATTAATTCCAGCCTGTTAGCCAAAAATGACAGACTGATGGCGTCGGGTTTGCCTGAGAACGTGGTGATAACTATACAAAATGCCCGTGCCGGGTCAACACAATCTCTATATGCACAGAAATGGCGCATCTTCGAAGCCTGGTGCTCAGAAAGAAATATTATTTCTTATGCTTGTGACCTGGCTCAACTTTTAACCTTCCTTCAGGATTTACTGTAAAAGGGTTGTTCCTATTCAACGATTAAGGTGTTCCTTGCAGCTATCTCTACCTATCACGAGGGCTAGGAACACAGGACTCCTGGAGCACACCCAATCATAATGAAATATATGAAAGGTGTGCTTCGAACTAGGCCGCCCAGCAGGACCTTGACCCCTGGTTGGGATCTTGGTCTGGTCTTGGGGGCTCTTTGCAACCCACCATTCGAGCCTCTCAGCGAGATTAAGATAAATCTTCTATCTTATAAAACTGCTCTTCTCCTGGCTCTTTGCTCGGCAAAACGCGTGGGTGACCTCCATGCATTATCTGTACACCCAATGTGTACCAGATTCGCCCCTGATGGGTCAAAGGTCACACTAAGGCCTAATCCCGCATATACTCCCAAGGTCCTGACCCTGAACCATAGGAGTCTGGACTTTGATCTCTCCTCCTTTCCACCTGCTCCTGTCCTTACCAAGGAACAGGAAAGGCTACAGGCTCTCTGCCCAGTGAGGGCTTTGCACACCTACATGCAGAGGACAGCCGAATAGAGGAAAACAACCCAACTGTTCGTCTGCTTTGCCGCACCTGCTACAGGAAAGGCCCTATCAAGACAGCGCCTCTCACATTGGGTGACGGAGGCCATCAAGAGGGCTTACGGTAGCAAGGGTCAACAAGTGCCCCCTGGAGTCCATGCTCACTCAACCAGGGGCTTGGGCACTTCCTGGTCATTGTTCAAAGGCGTGTCAGTTGCAGACATTTGTTTTGCTGCGAACTGGAGCTCTTTAAACACTTTTGCAAAGTACTACAGTTTGGATGTTACTACGTGTGACGTCACTCAGGCTGTTCTTTCTAATACACAATAGAAAGTAGCTTTGAGATGTCTTCTGGTCAATGGCAGACGTTTTCACACTAACAGGCATTTTACTGAGCATTTCAAGGGCGTGAATGAATTACGTTCCCATAGCAAGTATGTTGCACCGAGAGACCAAACTGAAAGGGAACTGAAAGTTATGCACCATAACTCATGTTCCCTAAAGGAAGGGAACAAGGTGCAACATAGCTGGCCCTTTTCAATGCTGAAAGCTCGGTGAAGTGCAAATTTACGAGGAAGATGGAGGGGCGTCAGTCGTCTAAGTACCTAAAGCACGGTACCTCTGGCGCGGGGTGACGCCCCCTGTCGTAAAAGGCGTGAATGTATTCCTTCAGGTAATCACGCGGGGGCGCAATTCCCATAGCAAGTATGTTGCACCTCGTTCCCTTCCTTCAGGGAACATGTGTTATGGTGCATAACTTTCAGTTTTGTTGCACCTCAATGTCTTCTAAAGCTATCAGTGAATAAACACAGGTGTGGTTCTTGAAGAAAAACTGAGACATTAATTTTAAATCAAACAGAAAGCTAATAACTCAGTACTTTCCTCCCAAATACACCAAATAATCGTGTGCAGTTAAATAAAATACTTGATTTTTCTGATGCTTTTGGACATGATTAAATCATATTTTCATATTTCAAGTTATGGAATATTCCTCCAACAGATAAAAAGGTCTGGAGTTATTTTATGGGGGAAAAAAGAGAAAATAGAAGTCAATTTATATTCAGAGTTGAAGCATTTCAGATGAGAGGGGAAACATCTTCTATAAAAAAGAGAAGAGATGTAGTTGCAAAGCACTTTAGATGTGTTGCACACAATTAAACTAGGCACGGACTTTCTATTCCAAGTTTCTTGAAATGACTTCTGTAGTCAGTCAGCTAGATAAATACATACACTAAATGCACTGCTTTGGCAAGTGGCTAAACTAAAAGTTGGTTTAAAAATTGTTCTTTTGTGGCGTGGTGGTGCACTTGGCAGAGCTGTTGCCTCTCAGTAAGAAGGTTGCTGGTTCAAATCACCTTTTCACCTTTCAGGAGGGAGTTTGCATGTTCTCTCTGTGCATGTGTTTTATCCAGGTACTCCGGTTTCCTCCCACACAGCAAAAACATGCTGACAAGTCTATAATTTTTTTTAAATTCACCTTTATTTAACCAGTTATAAACACTAAGAACAAATTATTTTTTACAGTGCTGACCTGGAAAGCAACAACAGGTACTTATAGGGTCAAGGGAAGGAAAAAAATACAGTTAGGCAAAACAATAAAATATAAAAGTCAATAACAAGGAAATCCCAAATTACAAGAGAAACAACAGTTCATTGTCAAATTTAAACTACAACATTACTAAGCGTGAAAACATTTGCAAGTGTACTTAAAGCTGATTGGTAACTCTAAGTTGTCCGTAGGTGCGAGTGAGTATGAATGGTGGTTTGTCTCGTTTGTCTCATGTCCATGTGATGGACTTGCAACCTGTCCAGGGTGTCCCTTACCTTTCGCACAGTGATTGCTGGACATGGGCACTGGCGACCCCCGTGACCCAAAATGGAAGAAGCGAGTAAAATATAATGGATGGATGAATGGATGGAAATCAAGTGGTACAAAATAAAGCAGATGTCAATACTAAGATCATTAGCAAATGGACCGTCTTGAGATCCAAACTGTAACAGAAGAATTTCTGTAACTGATTGTAAGCCAGTCAGTTTATTTTGGCTGCCCCCTTCTTCAGGGGTCATAAGCCAGTCAGTTTATTTTGGCTGCCCCCTTCTTCAGGGGTCACCACAGATTTGTCTATTTGTTTTATGCCTGATGCCCTTCCTGCCACAACATGGACTCGAACCTACAATCTCAGGATTACAAGACAGCAGCACTGACCACCAAGCTACCTCAGTAAGTGATTTCCAAATTTAGTTGTAAATAAAATTGAGGAATGTTACAATTATAACAAAAAAAAAGTGTTTAAGTTGCATTCATTCTCAAGGGGTAAATTCCAAGTAAGTGGTTCATGCACAGGTCAGTGAAGTAGAACATACAGGTAGGCAAGTACATTAAATGGTTAAGTTGAGAACAACCTTTGTCTGATTCTTGAAGGGCTTGAAGCTGATTGTCACTGAAGTAGGGATGTGCGATATGGCATAAAATTCAAATCACGATATGCATTATGAAGGGTGATGATAACGATACACTATATATCACAATTTGTTTTTGGTATAAAACTTGCAATAGGAATGAAAAAAAAACATAGGGTGTCCTTTTGCCATCATTTATTTGTGAAAACTGCTATACTGTAGCGCAAGGGTGCCCAACCTTTTTTGAACTAAGGGCAACTTTTTTTTTAATCACTGTTTTTTTACAAAAGTTTTTTTTTCCTTTTATACATACAAATAAGAAAGCGTGGGTACAAAATATGTTATACATATGGTCTGTTTAAACAACATACATAAACACAAACAAAAATTGTTTAAAAATTAATCCCATTTACTCCTATCCAGGTCACTGCCCTATGTCCATACACTACATCTTTAAACCTGACAACAACAGAGAGCACAAAAAAACAAACAAAGAATTCACCTGAAATATTATTGTATATTTTGGAATGTATCAAGAAAAGGCCCCCATATTTTATTAAATTTCTCAGTAGAGTGCTGAAGAGAACCCCTTATTTTTTCTAGTTTCAAGCATGAGAGAAGGTCATATAACCACTGTTTATGAGTTGGAAGGGCAACACCCTTCCATCTTATTAGAATTGCACGCCTTGTTACCAAGAAACAAAAAGCCAATGCTTGTCTTTCGGAGGCTGATAGAGGTAACTCTTCACCACTGATACCAAACAGAGCAAGGAGAGGGCTAGGTGTTACTTCTACTCTGAAGATTGTGGACAGGGTTTTAAAAACATCTGTCCAAAACTGACCATGGCTGGGACAGGACCAGTACATATGAACCAATGTGGCCTCAGCAGTTTTGCATTTGTCACAGTATGGGGTGATTTCTGGATAAATACGAGACAGTTTGCTTTTGGAGTAGTGGGCTCTGTGTACCACTTTAAACTGGATAAGACAATGGCATGCACATAAGAGATGTTGTGTTAACAAGTTTAAGTATAGAAGCCCATGTTTCATCTGGAATGGTCATGCCCAAGTCCTCCTCCCATACAGTTTTAAGTTTGGGTGAGGAGGTCTCCATCATGTTCAACATTAGCTTATAAAGCCGTGAAATAAGCCCTTTACGGGTCGGGTTCAATTGTAAGATGGTTTCCAACAGTGTAGGCGCTGGTAGAGAAACTGAGCCTGCAAAATGTGATTGAATAAAATGTCTGGTTTGTAAATATCTGAAAAAGTGGGATTGTGGTAGACCATACTTATTGCTAAGTTGTTCAAATGATGCCAATTTCTTCTCAATGAAAAGGTCCTTAAAATGAGTAAGACCGCTCCTGTGCCATCCCAGAAACACCCCATCCTGAAGAGATGGTTTAAACAAATGGTTAAGTGCAATGGGGCTTAGAGGGGAAAAATCCTTAAGTTTAAAATGTTTTCTAAACTGGCCCCATATTTTTAGTGAATGTTTCACTACAGGATTCAAAATGGAGTTGGGTGAGGAGAGTGAAAGTGGAGCACAAAGCATAGCTGGTAGAGATATATTATTGTTGTTGTGTAATTCCATAGTCACCCAATCAGGGGAATTACTCAGGTTATGGTAAAAATACCAGTGCACTAAGCATCTGAGGTTAGCAGCCCAATAATAAAACCGAAAGTTAGGAAGACCAAAACCCCCCTCCTCTTTAGGTTTTTGAAGATTCATCTTATTAAGCCTTGGACGTTTATTCCTCCATATGTAGGATGAAAAAATTGAATCCAGCTCGTTGAAAAATATATTAGGAATAAAAATAGGTAGTGCCTGAAAAACATATAAAAATTTGGGTAGTATAGTCATTTTAATTGAGTTTATACGTCCTACCAAGGACATGGAAAGTGGCGTCCATTTTGTGAGGGATCTTTTCACTTGGTTCAACAGTGGAGTCAGATTTTCTTTGAACAAGTTTTTATGTTTTTTTGTCACTGTGACACCCAGATATGTAATTTTTTGTCTTTCAATTCTGAACGGCAAATTAGTAAAGTCTGATATATTTACTTTATTACTTAAAGGGAAAAGCTCACTTTTGGTAAGGTTCAATTTATACCCGGAGATCTGGCCGAATTGGGTAAACAAGTTGAGGGCAAAAGGCAATGAAGTTGATGGCTTGGAAATAAAAAGTAAAAGGTCATCAGCGTAAAGCGACACCTTATGTTCCATGTCATTTCTCCAGATGCCGGATATCTCCTTACTGGTTCGTAGTGCAATAGCGAGGGGCTCTATGGCTAGATCAAAAAGCAGGGGGCTAAGAGGACAGCCTTGGTGGGTGCCTCTTTGTAATTTAAATGGTTTGAGGTTTGAGAATTAGTACGTACTGTAGCAGATGGCTGATGGTACAATAATTTAATCCAGTGAATGAATTTTCCTCCAAAACCAAATTTACTAAGAGCTACAAAAAGATAGTCAAATTCAACCCGATCAAAGGCCTTTTCAGCGTCAAGAGAAACAACACACTCATCCGAGACTGTGGGACTTGAATAAACTATGTTAAGCAACCTACGTATATTAAAATATGAATGTCGGTCTTTAATGAAACCTGTTTGGTCTTTTGAAATAACAGATGGTAGGACGGTTTCGAGCCTACGGGCAAGAATCTTAGCTAAAATTTTAACATCTGTATTCAAGAGAGAAATAGGTCTGTATGAGGTGCATTCCATTGGATCTTTTCCTTTTTTTACAAGTAGTGTGATACAGGCTTCATAAAATGACTGAGGGAGGGATCCTTGTTCAAAGCATTCAGTAAGGGTAGAACTAAGCTGAGCAGATAGTAAGAGTGAAAAAAAATTTTAATTCAGAGGAAAAACCATCTGGACCTAGAGTTTTGCCAGACTGCATTGACTCTATTGCTAGTGAGACTTCTGACTGGGAGATGGGTTAATCTAACCTGTTTTTGAGTTCAGGTGAGATGACAGGGATATGAAGTTTAGCTAAGAAATCATCAATCTTTTTAGGATTGGTTTGTAATTGTGAGCTGTATAACTCCGAGTAGAAGTCTCTGAATGCATCATTAATTTTTTCATGATCTGTGATTGTATTGCCGTCTTGTTTTCGAAGTTTAGGAATAGTTTGCCTTGCCCTAGAGCCCTTAAGCATGGTTGCTAATAGTTTATCAGGTTTGTCGCCATGTACATAGAATTTGAATCTGTCATGCAAGAGAAAACGTTCAGCTGAATGTGTTGTTAGTAGGTCAAGCCTCGTTTTAAGTTCAATACGCTTTTTCAAAAGTTCCGGACATTGATTGTGTGCATATTTTACGTCAATCTCTTTGATTTGTTGCATTAGGTTATTCTGTTCATAAGTAGACTGTTTTTTTTATTTTTGCTAAGTAGTCAATAATCTGGCCTCTGATATAGGCTTCAAAAGCATCCCATACTATGAGGCTAGAAATCTCTTGGGAAGAATTAGTAGCAAAAAAAAAAGTATCTCATCCTGAATAAACTTTAGAAAGTTTTCATCCAAGAGCAAGGTTGAGTTAAAACGCCACTGTCCATTTCTTGGGGAAAATTGAGGAAGAGATATGGACATAGTGAGTGGGGCGTGATCTGAAATTACTATGCTCCGGTAGTCACAGGAACGGATCTGATTTAAGTATCTAATATCTGTGATAAAGTAATCAATTCTTGAATAAGTTTTGTGTACGTGTGAAAAATATGAGTACTCTCTCTTATCAGGGTTTAAAGCACGCCACACATCGCACAGTCCGTAGTCAGATAAAAAGGTTTGAATGACTGATGCAGATTTGCTTATGACATTAGTTTTAACAGATGAGCGGTCCAAAACTGGGTCCAACCAGCAGTTGAAGTCACCGCCCAGGACCAGACGATATTTATTGAGATCGGGTAAAGAAGAAAATAGTTGTCTAAAAAAATTATCATCATCTGTATTAGGAGCATAAACATTCACCAGGGCAACTAAAGTGCTGTAAAGTTTCCCACTCACTATAACAAACCTGCCATGTTTATCAGCTACCACATTATGGGCCTCAAATGGAGTATTCTGGCTGATCAGTATGGAGACCCCTCGTGCTTTGGCTTGAAAGAGAGAATGAAAGCGTTGTCCTCTCCAGCATGCCAGGAGACGCACGTTATCAGAGCTCCTGATGTGAGTCTCCTGTAGAAACGCCACATCTGTATTAAGGTGTTTAATATGGGAGAAAACCTTTCTTCTCTTCACTGGATGGTTTAAACCTTTAACATTCCAACTTAGGAAGTTTAAGTGCTGACTCATGCGATTTCAGAAATAAAGCTTGTATGCTCCTATAGGTATGACAAATAGAGACTGAAACAAAAAAGATGAAAGTAAAATTATGCAACTGTGTGAGACTCCTGGCAGTGACCTTAGCCCTCCCCATCCCCCAACAAAAACAAACAAACAAACAAACAAGCAAACAAAAAAACAAAAAAACAAAAACAAAAAATGGCTGCCAGAGAAAAAATAATAAAATAAAACAAAAATGGCAGCAAGCTCTTCAAACCTAACATTCTTAAAAATTTAATCTTCCTGGTCTCAGAGACAAATCAGAGCTAACCATTGCTCCTAGGAATAAATGTAAACCCCATATAGTAATATCCTACTGTATTAATATCTGACAAAAACAAGCAACCATGACCACAGTAGAGACATTTTTTTTGTATATAATAAGTTCAAAAATTTATGTGAAAGGAGCCTCCAGTCTTGGTGTTCGGCTATATTATTCAGCCATAATCAAACTGCTATGTGGTAGGGCTACCTTTCCATTCATAAAGTCCACTGTGGGAACAGGGGATGGCCAGAATCGGTCCTTCATTAATAAATAAACATATTATGTCTGTTCTGAAAAAATATACAAATGCGCACTGAAGGAAAAATAGCTGCACATGTCTCCAAAGTGCACCCTGCCACGCCCCTGCATGTGTGTGTTTGTTACCTCTCATCCACTTTAACTAATAAAGTTATTCATTCATGGGTTCTCCGATGATTTGGGTAGTTTCTTGATATATTTTTGAGCCTCCTCCATCGAGCCCAAAAACTTTTTGGCACCGTTGAGCTGCGTTATGCAGAGCCGGGCTGGGAAGAGCAGAGCCGGCTTCAAACCTCGTTTGTAAAGTTCACTCATGACGTCCTTGTACTCTACGCGCCGGATGAGCACGTCTGGGCTGTAGTCCTCCACAATACGAAGAGACGTTCCTCTGTAGTCGAGCTTCCCTCTCCTCCTGGCTTCACGGATGATGAGCTCTTTGGTCAGGTAGCGGTGCAGGCGGATGATCACCGGGCACGGAGGATGCCCCGCGGGCCGTTTGGCTGCGAGGGAGCGGTGCGCTCTGTCCAGTTCAGGTGGAGTCGGGAGGACCTCTTTCCCAAATAACTCACAGAGTAGGGTGGAAAAGAAGTGAGTCGGGCACCCGCTTTCCGTGTCTTCGGGTAAACCGAGGACTCGGACGTTCTGTCGTCGGCTCCGTCCTTCGAGATCCGAGACTTTATCTTTTAATTTTGCGTTGTCCTCACGGAGAGCGGCGCATGACTCTTCGAGGGTGGACACGCGCTGGCCCAGATCTTCTGTTGCGAGCTCTAAAGAGCTGACTCGTTCTGCCTGTTCCTCCAGGGCCTGTAGTACCTGGTCCAGCTTGGAGCTGAG
>JBBPBX010068568.1:0-12194 GCA_038048925.1 Garcialebias charrua
TCTTATCCCCCCCAAAGATGTGAAGATGCCTTCTGAAAAGGAAAGACTTCAGTTTCCAGTTGGAGACACTATTTTTGCTTTGTTTAAGCAAATGCACACATTTTTACATTGTGTTCTGGACTTTATGTTTACACCTTGAAATGCAAATGTGCACCTTTTCCTTTCAATTTTTAAAACTTGGAAGGGATTCATTTTAAACGCTGCTGTTTTGTAAACTGTTTTTGAGCTGCACCTTAATTTTATATAAAAATATTGAAGTTCTCAAGACCTTGTTTTATGACTTTGTAAACACATCTTTCAGAATACTTTAAAAAATAATTTTTAGCATATAAATAGTATTGTGCAAGTATTAGCAAACTTACAAGTGTAACCTAACAATTACAATGACAACATGGTGTTAGTTTTAGAAATTCAAAATTTTAACTTAAATGATAAACTAAACTGTAAACTAGAAGTAAATAACAAGTGCATTGGGAGTATATGAAAAAGCGTACTAGTGGTATACTTTAAGTATACAGTACTGTAATAAACTAAAGTATGAACTAGAAGTGTATAACAAGTGCATTTGGAGTATAAAGAAAAGTATACTAGTGGTATACTTTAAGTGTACTTCAATAAACTAAAATATGATGTATGAAAAAAATGGTATACCACAAGGCTCAGTTTTAGGACCAACCCTCTTTACAATCTACATAGCTAATGTAGGTCAGAGCATCCCTGATGCATCCTTACATTTCTATGCTGATGATACAGTTGTTTATTGCCGAGCTAAAACAGTAGCTAAGGCTTTCCAGTTACTGCAATCCGCTTTTGACATCATTCAGTCAGATTTGTTCCGTCTCAAACTTGTCCTAAATGCTGAAAAAACAAAAGGGATGTTTTTTTCAAGTAGGAAGTCGGTCCCAGCAGATCTTCCTCTGATTTTTTCCTCAAATGGTGTCCCTATTGAGTTTGTTGATTCCTATAAATATTTGGGTATCCTGGTCGATTCACATCTCTCATTTAAACTCCACGTGGAAAACCTAGTGAAGAAACTGAAAGTTAAACTGGGTTTCTTTTTCAGAAATAAATCATGTCTAACACTGAATGCTAGGAAACGCCTTGTATCTGTGACTTTCCTGCCCTCCATTGATTACGGTGACATTCTCTACATGAATGCTCCTACAAGCACCCTGCGGATGTTGGATGTTGTCTATCATGGTGCACTAAGATTCATAACTGGCTGTGATTATCGTACCCACCACTGCACCCTGTATTCACTGGTTAATTGGACATCATTAACCTCACGCAGACTCTTCCACTGGTACATTTTCATCTTCAAATCACTGCTTGGTCTGCTGCCCTCATACATCTCCTCCTACATGTCTTTGTATGAGTGCAGCTACAGTGTGCGCTCTCAGGACATGATCACCTGCAGTGTTCTGTCAGTGAGGACTGAACTTGGAAAAAGGGCCTTCTCCTACTCTGCTCCTGCTTCCTGGAATATCTTACAAAAAGATATCGTCGTTCCTCTTTTTAAAAATGGTGATAAATGTGTATTCAACAATTATAGACCTATATCCTTGTTACCACAGTTTTCAAAAATTCTTGAAAAACTATTTGTAAACAGACTAGATCAATTTATAGATAAACAAAATATTCTAAGCAACAGTCAGTATGGGTTTAGATCAAAAAACTCTACATCAATGGCTCTCATGGAATTAATGGAACAAATAACTACTGCTGTCGATCAAAAACAATATTGTATCAGTATTTTTGTTGATTTAAAAAAAGCATTCGATACTATTGATCACACCATTCTCCTTGAAAAACTGAACAAATATGGTATTAGAGGACCAGCATTACAGTGGGTATCTAGCTACTTGAAAGATAGGAAACAATTTGTACAAATAAATGATGTAAGATCTGACCTCTGTAATATCACATGTGGAGTTCCCCAAGGCTCTGTACTTGGACCAAAGCTTTTTATTTTATATGTGAATGACTTGGTAAATGTGTCAGGACTCCTTAAATGTGTACTTTTTGCTGATGATACCACTTTTTTCTGTTTAGGTGAAGATATAGAACAAATGTTGAAATTGATAAAGACGGAATTTGTCAAGATACAAACTTGGTTTAAAATAAATAAATTATCATTAAATCTAGAAAAAACTAATTACATGATATTCGGTAATAAAAAGAAAACTGTTGATGTTCCACTCAAAATTGAGGATGTTGAGATTTGTAGAGTGAGTGAGGTGAAGTTTTTGGGTGTTATCATTGATGACAAACTGACATGGAAACAACACATAAATTCTGTAAGAATAAAAATAGCTAAATCGATAGCAGTACTGTACAAAGTCAGAGACCTATTGAATGATAAAGCTCTGTATTTGTTGTATAACACAATCATTGTTCCACACTTAATCTATTGTATTGATGTTTGGGGGAATGCGTGTAAAACAATCACAAAGCCTATTTTTGTATTACAGAAAAGAGCTGTAAGAATTATCACTAGAAAACATTACCGTCATCCATCAAATACATTATTTTATCAACTAAAGTTATTGAAGTTCCATGATTTGGTAGACTATAATATTTTATCAGTTATGTATAGAGCTCAAAATAATGCATTGCCTTTAAATATCCAAATGCATTTTGTTAAAAGACAAAGTTGTTATAATCTTAAGGGGACAGAGATGTTTGTAAAACCACAATTCAGAACTAGTTTGAAGGGACGTTCTACCTCAATCCAGGGAATTAGATTATGGAATGGCTTGGAGAATGTAGTTAAAAATGCCAAGTCAATGTTTACATTTAAGAAAATGATCAAAACAAATGTGTTAAAAAAAATATGAAATAGCGTAATGTGTATTGTATTAGTTAGAAAATTAGAAAGAGTTAGTCATTTTGTACTGTTGGTTGAAGATTATTATTGTTTAATCTGATTGTTGGAAAAAGTTGGTTGAAGATTATTATTGTTTACATGGTTGATTATTGTTGTTTAATCTGATTGTTGGAAGTAAGGGGCAGATATAATAAGATTTATTCTTCTTTCTGCTACCTTTCATTTTTTTATATTTTGTACACTATCATTTATGAGATTGTCTTGTATTGTTTCTTTTGTAAAAAAAATGAACAAATTTAATAAACATAAACATAAACAAACAAAAAGATCTGAAGCTCTCGGCCCTGACCTCTCTGGATGGTTTTCAGAATCTGTTGGAATCCTGGCAAAAACCAATGCAGATATGTTCCTGTCTTTGATTTTTTTGTACATCTACCTTATAATGTTTTTGCTACTTTTTCTTTTCATTTGTTTACTGTTTAATGTATTTGTATCATTGATGTTCATCATTCTTTAGTTTGTAGCAGGTCGCTTTCGTAAATGAGCCCTCGAGGCTCAATAAGATTTACCTGACTAAATAAAGGTTGGATGAATGAATGAATGAACTTGAAGTACACTATAAGTACATTGGAAGTCTAATTAAAAGTGTACTACTAGTATACTTTAAGTATATACTTTATAAACTTAAAATGGGCCAATTTAGTCCCAAAAAAGTACATTGTACAGGTAAGTAAACTGCGAGTATACTTAACTGTACACTTATGCCCCTTTTCCACCGGTCAGCTCGGGTCGGATGTTACGTCATATGTGCGTCGCAGAGACCCCCTTTCATCCTTTTCCACCGGATATTCCGTGCTAAGCCGCACGAGATTTCTTGAGATTTTCGGGCTGGTTTCAGAGGTGTACTGAGGCGAGCTCTGGGCGAGCTGACCCGCTCCGGAAGTAGGAAGGAGGAGACTCGAGCAGTTTTCACGGAAGCGAGTGAAGTGATCACTGCAGGACTTTACATGAATAACACGGTAAAAACAATTATTATTTTTAAAATTTATAGCAAAGATGGGTCTTCAGCTGAACGTGTCCTTAATAAAATCACGTATTGCTCAAAACTGCAGGATTTTAAAAAGCAGGTTCGCCACGAGCAACACGCGGCGCGCGGGCGGCTTTATGTCTTTAAATGTAGCTCAATGAACAGATATAAAATATATTTCATAGCTGACTTTATAGTACGAGGGCTCCTGAGCTTAACCACGCTTTAATATTGTCACGTAGTGGTCAAATATGCTGCATTTAAAGTAGTTTCGCTTTGACTCCTTCCAAAACTGTGCTTGCACAACGAAAATAAATTATAAAAATTCGAATTTTATTTCAAATAACTCCAACAGGATACATTTAGTATATGAACATGTTGTGATCACACTATATTTTTTTGAAAAATATCAGCTATGTGGTTTTTGATAGAATTGATAATATGTGATACAAACAAGGGAGAAAATTAATGGAGGTGTCTTTATGTCTATAAAACATTGAATTTTATTTCAAATAACTCCAACAGGATACATTTAGTATATGAACATGTTGTGATCACACTAGATTTTTTTGAAAAATATCAGCTATGTGGTTTTTGATAGAATTGATAATATGTGATACAAACAAGGGAGAAAATTAATGGAGGTGTCTTTATGTCTATAAAACATTGAATTTTATTTCAAATAACTCCAACAGGATACATTTAGTATATGAACATGTTGTGATCACACTAGATTTTTTTGAAAAATATCAGCTATGTGGTTTTTGATAGAATTGATAATATGTGATACAAACAAGGGAGAAAATTAATGGAGGTGTCTTTATGTCTATAAAACATTGAATTTTATTTCAAATAACTCCAACAGGATACATTTAGTATATGAACATGTTGTGATCACACTAGATTTTTTTGAAAAATATCAGCTATGTGGTTTTTGATAGAATTGATAATATGTGATACAAACAAGGGAGAAAATTAATGGAGGTGTCTTTATGTCTATAAAACATTGAATTTTATTTCAAATAACTCCAACAGGATACATTTAGTATATGAACATGTTGTGATCACACTGTGTTGTTTAAAAAAAAAAACAGTTTCTGGACTAAATTAATCACATTTTTCTTTTACAGTCAACAGAAGAAAATCGCCAGAATTCAACAACCTGTGTCATCTTCTGGAGGAAGACGTGAGACACCAGATGGAAATTTGTTACTTCTGTTTGTCACTTCAAACTTTTCCTATTAAACGTTATATTTTCTTAAGTGGTGTCCTCGAACATTCAATTTCCTAAACTTATTTTATAATGCGAAGTGTGTATTGTGTTTAAATCCATACTGGAAGTTAAGAGAACTTTCCATTTGCATTTGACCTTTAAAGAATCATAAGATAAAGATTATTAGAATCTGCTCAACTGTTATTACGTTATAAATTATTTGGTTCTAGGATGAAGTCATACAAAAAAAGTCAAAAATTAAAAGTGGCCAAAGTCCTTTGGACAGTTTAAAGTTAAAGAATTCACAGACCATCCATCTACCATCTACCACCCAGCAGCAACTTTACCAGGGAAACTCTGGCAGTTTCAAAGATCACAGTGTGATGTTTTAAATCAACTTTATTTATAAAGCACATTTTAAAAACCACAGGGTCAACCAAAGTGCTGTACAATAACATAAAAGACAAGTTAATTAAAAACTATAAAAAGCATACAAAAATAAATACATATACAAGTCTTACTGCAGGTGTGTTAACATGCCATAAAAGATAAGATCACATGTTAAAAGCCAAGGAATAAATGTGTGTTTTTAAATAAGATTTAAAAAGTTTTGAGGACTGTCAGCAGCAACTGCTCAGCTGATCTGAGATCGGGGAGGGCAGGAAGGTTGAAGCAGCTCAGATAAGGAGCCAAGATGGTGTAGTGGTTAGGGCGTTTGACTTGGGACCCGAAGGACGCGGGTTCGCGTCCCGGCCACTACACACCTTGGGGTGTCTATGAGTGCACACCTAATTCTCCAGCTCTCCGAGCGCTTTCTATGGCTGCTCACTGCACCACCTGGTAGGTGGTTGGGTTAAATGCAGAGACGAATTTCGTCTGTGTATGGGAAACATACGCAGATGACAGGAATAGACATTATTATTATATTATTATAAATATGGTTTTGCAACTTTATCAAGCACCTTGTGCATAACTAAATAATAAAATATGCTTTAATACATCTTTATTGTAAAAATACTAAATTGGAAAATACATGGGTTTAAAGAAGGCAACAAGGTAGGATTATGAATTGGGTTTAAAGATTACAGCTCATGAGGTACTCATTATAGCATGACATCTCTTTCACAACATTCTGTCAAAGCCTTTATTGTGTTCTTCTTCTAGTGGTGGCTAGTACTGTAGTAAATAGCTTGAGGGAACACTACTGCCACCATGTGGTAAGACGAGTAGGATTCTGGACCCCGCCCACAGAAGGGGTACAAAAAAGCTGTGGAAACAGAACATAGATGTGACCCGACCCGAACTGAGCCGATCTGAGCCGATCCAACCCGAGCCGAGCCGAGCGGTGGAAAAGAGGCATTAGAGACATATACTTTTATATACTTTAGTATACTTAACAACGTTTACTTAAAGTATACTTTGGTAAGGGTTTGTTTACAGACAGATCTGCGGTCCCACGTTAAACACGCAGGCACCACGTCCTCTGAGCTGCAGATTTTCACCACGCCTCTTTTCAACCCGCGCTGCAAATCGTTTTGTGAATGCTCCATTGAGGCCGGGCCGTGGCCGGATTCAACTTTGTTTTATGAATGACCGGGGGGTTTAAAGCCGGGCCGCTCTATGCGGCTATTGCGCGGATTTGACTTATGAAAGGGGCTCTGTTCTAGCCTGGCCCTCGCCTTCCTGCACAGCTCCGCTCAATTCTCATTTCCCTTCACTGCACAGTCTGGGATTCCTCCCATAGACAACGATTTCTCCGGCCGATTTTTGACCGGACCAATCAGAGAGCAGAAGGCGGAGTTTTGAACGACGTCGACTGACGTCGTCATTCAAAATGGCTGCCGCCACGAAGGAATTTTCAATAAAACAAGGTAAAAAACTATTATTTCTCTGCTGAGAAAAAATATATTTCATAGCTGACGTTATATCAGAAGTGTTCCTGAGCAATCAGAGAGCAGAAGGCGGAGTTTTGAACGATGTCGACTGACGTCGTCATTCAAAATGGCTGCCGCCACGAACGAATTTTCATCAAAACAAGGTAAAAAACTATTATTTCTCTGCTGAGAAAAAATATATTTCATAGCTGACGTTATATCAGAAGTGTTCCTGAGCTTAACAGTTCCTAAATCAATTCACGAAATGGTCAAATCTGCTGGATATTAAATAGTTTCGGTTTGATATTTTCCAAACAGCCTCGGGTGCGCTACGAAAATAAATGATAAAAAATCGAATTTTATCTCAAATGTTTCATCTAGGCCAACAGTCAGTAAATTAAAGACATATAATTACACACTGGTGGCAGAAAAAATATCCACCGAGTGGTTTCTGAGCAATTTATCTGATAGCCTGGACCTCGCCAGGCTAAACTAACAAAACTCTGCCTCCTGTTCTCTGATTGGTCCATTCAAAAATCTCCAGGAGAAATCGTTTTCTATGGCAGAGATGCCAGACCCTAGTCCAAAGCGAAGTGAAGGACAAGGGTCTGGTTTAAACCAGGCTAGCTCTGTTCATACATTTGGGGAGATATTGTCCACAAACTCATGGAGAAAATAAAGTCCACTCTCTGCCAGTTCTGGCATTTTAGGGAAAAAATGATCCAGTTCTTAACAGGATCCAGAATTTAAAAAAAAAGCAATTCTATTTTATTTTGACTGCATGCTCCATATTATGAAAATTGCCAGATTTGGAGTTGACAAAGTAAATTTTTTAGTTTATTTGAATATTTATTATAGTTTACAACTTAATAACTGTTGTATTGAAGTTGTATTTACTGAAATTTTCTCGGCTAGTGAGGTAAAACGCTTCAAAGTACTGTATATATTTTATATGTATCCCAACTCCTCTTGAGCATCAGTGGCCTGTTTGTAATGAAATCAACAAAAAATTAAAAAAGTTGTCTCAGGAAGTTTTACTCTCTGGTGCTATCTGGTGTAATTTATTTGCTCATCGTATGACAGAAAACAACTTAATTGATCATTCAACTTTGTACGCATAGGTAGAGTCGGTTACAGAGAAGCAAGTCAGCTTCCTCTTCCACAGACAAGACACGTGGCATATACAGAACAACCAGCCCAACATGATTAAAAGTGTTCAAGTGCTCAGTACTTTCAAAGAAATAACTTCCCCGTCATCTTTAAGCCCGAGATACACTGAAGCAGACTCCGTATACGCGCGTATACGGAGCCGCTGCTACACTCGGCTTTCGTTCTCGCGTAGATTCTCGTGTTTTCGCTCCAAATTCTAACGTCATTTCCTCCGTACCGTCACTTCCGATCGTCACTTCCGCTAGTTTTTCGCTCCAAACGCTCGCGTTCTCCTTGTTGTAATATGAGCAGCTGAGCACGGAGTGCTTTTCCTGCAGCCCACAGCCCACCACAGCCCACCAGGGAATATATAAAACATCGCGCACCCAGGTAGGACCTGAATTCATTCATTTCATTCATCGAGTGAACGGAGGAAGAAGCGGTTACTTGACTTTAGGCAAAAAAACAAAAGAAAAGGCCCGATCAGCGATAAAAAAGAGGAATTTATTTCATTTGTGTAACATACAAAACAGTCCGGCGCCGGGGAAGTTTAGATCAGACACCGCGCATCGCGTATGCGAATCGCGTATGCGTAGTAAAAAAATACTTTTGCGCGTACTTGCCCTGAGGGGCTACGCGGGGCTACGCTGCGTACGGGGCGTACGTACGCTGCGTATTGGCGTATCGTGAGGACGCTCGAGTGTATCTCGCCCTTAAGGAACAAAACAAAAATAACACGACAAAATGGGAAAAAACATGATGAGCAGATGAAGGTAGAGTCCCTCATGCCTGCAGAAAATCACTGGTTCATCCAGTTTACAGGGGCCTCCCTCCTCAGGACTGACGTTTGTCAGGAGTGTGTGTGTGTGTGTGTGTGTGGGGGGGGGGGGTTGCTTTGAGAAACCTGCAGAAAAAAACCAAGGAATCATCATCATCATCAGCTTTATTTATAAAGCGCTTTAACACAGCCACAGCTGAAACAAAGCGCTGGACACTAGCTACAAACAAGATAAAAGAAAGCATAAAAACAGAACCACAAACTAACACACAGTGAACTAAAAATTCAATTTAAAAAACAATAAAATGACAAGTTAAACAGGTAAAATCAATAAAAATGAAGAAAAATCAAGTCTCAGTTTAGTTGAAGGCCAATGAGTAGAGATGTGTTTTCAAACGGGTTTTAAAAATGGACAGTGAGGGAGCCTGTTGAATGTGTAAAGGCAGAGCATTCCATAACTCAGGGCCACTAAAGCCCCCGGTAGAGCTCAGCGTACATGCAGTACGCCTCTGTACGCAGAGGCACAAGCGTAGCCCCGCAGGGCACGAACGCGCAAAGCTCTTTTTTTACGACCGCGTACGCGATGCGCGTTGTCTCACCATAAACTTCCCCGGCGCCGGACTGTTTTGTATGTTACACAAATGAATTAAATTCCCCTTCTTCATCGCTGATCAGGACTTTTGTTTTGTTTTTTTGCCAAAAGTCAAGTAAAAGCTTCATCCTCCGTTCACTCCATGACTGAAATGAATGAATTCATGTCCTACCTGGCTGCGCAAGGTTTTAAATATTTCCTAGTGGGCTGTGGGCTGCAGGAAAAGCGCTCCCTGTTTTTATTTTTTAGAAGTTTTTATTAACATATAAAGTGATAGAAAGACCGCTCGACCGCAGCCGAGCGACCGCAGCTGCCAGCTGCTGTCCCACTCGAGCTGTCAATCATTTCAGTAGGCGTGTCAGCAAGTGACCAATCAGCGACCTCAGTTTGTCCCCTCTGCACGCAGCTGCTCAAATTACAACAAGGATTTGGAGCGAAAACGCGAGCATTTAACGTGAGAACGAAAAGCAGAGCTGTACCAGCGAACGCGTGCGCACAGAATGCGCGCGTAGAGTGGCGTACAGGCAGGATGCTGAGCTTTGCCGGAGCCTTAACAGAGAAGGCCCTGTCTCCTCGAAGCTTCCTCTTACTCCGTGGAATGACCAGGAGCAGCTGGTCAGCAGACCTGAGTGACCGGGATGGAGTGTAATGGTGTAGAAGCTCTGCCAAATAAGGGGGGGCAAGGTTGTTTAAAACCTTAAAAACAAACAAGAGAATTTTAAAATGAACTCTAAAATACACGGGCAGCCAGTGGAGAGAAGCCAGGACAGGTGTGATGTGCTCTCTTTTGCATGTTCCAGTTAAAAGACGTGCAGCAGCATTTTGCACCAGCTGCAGACGTGCAAGTGAGGACTGGCTGACTCCAAGATAGAGAGAATTACAGTAATCCAGCCGGGATGAAATGAAGGCATGGATTACTGTTACGAACTGTTGCCGTGAAAGAATAGGTTTCACCTTTGCCAATTTTCTCAAATGATAAAAAACAGATTTTACTGTGGCCCTTAAGGAAGACCAAGACCTTTAATCAGAGGGAACATCTAATGATCCAGGAGATGTGGTCAGCAGGAAAATAAGGACCTATAAATCGACAAAAACTGGAAACTTCTGGTCCTGCTGGAACTGCGCAGACTACATGTACATAGATTAATTCATTAAATAGGAGTGGAATGATTTTATTACCACTGTTCCATTTAAAATAAATGTTCTATAAACATCTTGTATGATGTTGAAAGCAGGACATGACAGTCCACTGCAGTCCGTCAGAGCCTGAGTGTTCCCTCTGAGATGGAATTGTATATTTCTTGACTCATGGAGACATAGCCTTCATTGTCCTCCAGGAAGAATAAAGGGTCCTGGATGATGTTGGGGTTGAAACCCTCCTCAGAAAGCTTTTTCTTCAGCTGCTTAAACGTTCCAGTCACCGCTAGAGCATCCTGCCCCAGAAAAATAAAGACAAATAAGTCTACAATTTTTTTTTTTACATTTTTATACAGTTTTTGGTAGTACTACACAGTGGTATGGACTCAAGTCACATGACTTGGACACGAGTCAGGCTCACTTAAGTTATTAATATTATGACTTTATACTTGACTCAATAAAATGTTCAGACTTATGACTTGACTTGGACTTTACACCAATGACTTGGGACTTGACTTGGACTTTAACCTGTTTTTTCATTTCATTTACCTTTATTTATACAGGTAGACTCATTGAGCCACGAGAACTCATTTTCAAGAGAGACCTGTTTAGGGAGCAGATGGTGGGGGTTAAGGGCCTTGCTCAGGGGCCTGGAGTGGGGCGAATGAGGCTAGAGGCAGGTGTGGGTGTTTCACCTTTTTCCACCCACATTTTTTAATGTTGTTGGTACCGGGGCTTGAACCGGCGATTTTCCGATCACAGGCCCACCGTGTATAACCTCTGCGACACCACTCCCCAACTTATTTGAAAATACTTGATGTTTTACCCAAAATCTAAAGTTTAAAACATATTATTTAAAAAATGTGCCTTGCTCATTCATTTCACTCATTCTGTATTAACAAACGCAGACCGTCTCTGTCTTTTCACACTCTGGTGTAGTAGATTCTCAGTCATCCAGGACTTGGTAAATCCAAAAAAGATTAAAGGCAAAAACAACTGGACTTCTATTCTGTAGCTGAAGAAGTTTTACTTCTCATCCGTAAACTTGTAAACTTGCAGATTGCAGAGTGACACATGCAGATTGTCCTCTCACTCCTCACAATAGAGGATCGTTAGGGTCTTTTTTAGTCTGACTCACAGATGGACCACTCTGGTCACACAAATAAAATTCTTGAATGCAGTGAAAATTATTGGGAACCAGGCATAAAGCTGTATTTATGTATATTTATGTATATATACCAGGGGTCACCAACCTTTTTGAAACTGAGAGCTACTTCGTGGGTACGGAGTCATACAAAGGGCACCAGTTTGATAAACTCTTTGGAAATAACAAAGCGTAAATTGAAAAAATTGTATAATAAACATATTTTTAAGAACATATTTTTAAGATAGACATTTTAAAATATATATAAATACAAAAAAATAAGAACTGAATAAAATGAAATTTTAAATGCAGCTTAGTAGTGAGTTGTGCTATTTTTTTTAAAAGGTCCGAGGGCACCTCAAATGGTCCTTGGGGGCACCCGGGTGCCTGCGGGCCCCATGTTGGTGACCCCTGGTTTAGAGTATTGCAAGAGTGTGGGAAGAGTTTAAAACA
>JBBPBX010068569.1:0-19087 GCA_038048925.1 Garcialebias charrua
ATGAAAATTCGTTCGTGGCGGCAGCCATTTTGAATGACGACGTCAGTCGACATCGTTCAAAACTCCGCCTTCTGCTCTCTGATTGCTCAGGAACACTTCTGATATAACGTCAGCTATGAAATATATTTTTTCTCAGCAGAGAAATAATAGTTTTTTACCTTGTTTTATTGAAAATTCCTTCGTGGCGGCAGCCATTTTGAATGACGACGTCAGTCGACGTCGTTCAAAACTCCGCCTTCTGCTCTCTGATTGGTCCGAACAAAAATCTACCGGAGAAATGGTTGTGGATGGGAGAAGTCCCAGACTGTGCAGTGAAGGGAAATGAAAATTGAGCGGAGCTGTGCAGGAAGGCGAGGGCCAGGCTAGAAGTTCCAGGAAGTTTAGAACTTTTAAAAGGATCTGACGTCAGTGACTTTCTCCTTCCCGAATGTTTCGTTCGACCAGTGGGAGGGAGTTACCTGAGGTCAAAGAGTTTGACTTTAAGTCAGAAGAGTGAAGGATTGTTTGGAAAAACAGAGAAACAGATTGTTTTAAGAGAAGGACAGAAAACAGGAGCCAGTTATAAGATTACCGTTTTCTAATTTCTAAACAAACTGAAGAGTACAGTCTGATATATAATTCAACTTTGACATAGTTCTTTGACTAAGACCTCTTGGGGAAATATACCATCATATTAACACATGATCATTTGACATATTGAAAAGTAATAACACTGCTCATACGAATAACACAAGGTTATAAAATGACAGAAAGTTATTCTTTTGATCTGTCTGAATTAGGACAAATTAAAAGAAGTCTCTTCTGATTGATTTGTGTTCTAGATTCAAATTAAATGGAATAAAATAGTGTTAATGTCTGTTTCACTGAGAAGATCAGTGAAAAGGTATCTCACTGAGAGATTCAGTGATAAGGCGTTTCCACTACAGTCTCACAGAGACGAAGGTGTATCCCTACGAGTTTCAGAGACCAGGGTGTATCACTACAATGATATTAATTTATCTCCATACAGAAGTCCTGGTTCAAAGTGATCTTCCTGAACCAACCATCCTTCTTCAACCTATCCCTGGACACATGTTCATAATCATTCATGACTTCTTCTCAGGGCCCCACAAGTTGCTGCCTCGGTCCATAGTTCGTACATTCACTGTGGCGTTAACCACCCCTTGAATTTACCAACGATTCTACAGAAATAGGACTCATAACTCAGAGATGAAAGAACTTATCACAGAGGTGCTGTACCTATGATTTGTAAGATTTTTATACACCAAAGCAGAGAACTGAGAAGGAGTAGTACACAAGACCAGGATACAAGGTAAGTGTTTATTTACAATGACAATCAGCAGGTGGGGGGTGTTCAGGGGTGACTGGAAGGTCTAAAGGAAGAGCCACAGGTAAGCGTATTTCCAAAATCTTGTGGATCTGATTGAGATTCTTTACAAAGTTTCCACGTGGATCCACGGAGAGAGGTAGGCAGGTGTTTCCAGGTAGGTAGAGGTCCAAATGGGTTAGAAATAAGTTTAAGGCAGGTGGCAATGGTTCCTTGGAATGAGCACAGCTTGAGGACTTGGAGAACACAGGTGAGTTCCAGGCTTGATTTCTCATGAGAATGGTTACAAATAGAAAGACACATGGAAAATGATTAGTCATAGATGAATGCAGAGATACCAGGGGCTGTCAACCATACCGGATGGGATGTAACGTTCCAGCGTTGGATGGAACACTTTCACAGGTTTTGGTACACCAGAGGCTCATCAACAGGACTGGTCACAGGTGTGGTCCATAAAGCACCTGCCGGCCACAAGGGGAAACTGCTGAGGAGGAAAACACTGAAATACCACAGTAACAATAACTTGATCATGAATGCAGACCAAAAAAAAAAGCTTATTGATGATTTTAGAAGAAGACCAAAAATTAAATCTCACAATAAATTAAGGAACTAAAAAAAGTAAACAACTTTAACTTTCTCTGCGTTCTTGTCTCTGACTCCCTCTTATGATCGCTGCACGTAAAACCTCAGATAAAAGTTTAAAAAAGAAAGAAATCTCTGGTTTTCCACAATAAAAGCATCCTAAATGAATGGGTTTTATTAGGAAACATCCCGACAGAATTACAAATCACTGATGAACTGCAGAACCTCTGGTTCTCCACCACACCTGCACCACCCGCTGAAGAACAGCATTACGGTATTTTTTGCTGTATAAGTCACAACTTTTTGCATAAATTTGCAAGTCCTGTGACTTAAACACCGAAGTGACTAATAAACGTTTTTTCCTCATATTTATAACCCAATTTATGGCTGAGATCTGACGATTTCATTCAATGTGACATGGAAAATATTGAACACTACCATTTTCAACCACTAGAGGGACGTCGACTGATATGGTAAGCCAAGTGTCTCATAAATAGACAAAAGTGGCTATTAATGGGACACTTGGCTTGCCAAACTGAGCCAACTTCGTCTCGCTCCGGAACTCCTGGAGCAAACGTCACATCAGCTGCATTTCTCCTGGGCTGCGAAATGCAGCTGATTTAACCACTGAAGTGCATTTATTAAAGAAAAGTTCAACTGAGACACACCTTTACTATAATGCCAAGCAAATAAACAATTGTTTATAAGTGTTAGTCTTGTTAAATTCTTGTTAAAGTCCTCTCGTGCATGCTCCCGCGGCCGCCATTTAGCAACCAATCAATTTTTTGGGACAACAGCCCACGTTGGGGGTCAGCGGTGGTGATGCATAATAGATGCAACTTATACAGCAAAGTGACTTATTTATGTTTTTCCCACTTTATTAAACATATTTGGACTGAGGCAACTTATACAGTGGTGCAACGTGTATGGTGGTAAGTACAGTAAGTATCATGAAGGACTCCTGAACAGAACCAGTCCTCTCACCTCCTCTCAGGGAGGAGCAGTTTGTGTTTGTGGACAGAAGTTCTTTAAGCTACACGTGGGATTATACAGTAAATTATAAACTGAGTACTTCAGCAGTTTATTTTTATTCTTACTGTATCTCTCGTTGATCAACTCCTGATTAAGATGCAAACATTTGTAGATGAGACGTTACAATATTTGATCATTTCTTTGTAATTTCTCATTTCAGCATCAATCGATGGATCAGAAACTGAAACAATCCCCTGCAGCTCCTCGGATGTTCCCGTCTCAAATGTTACCTGGAGATTCAACCACAGCCAGATGATCCTGACAAAGACTGAGGGAGACTACAGAGTGTCAGAGGAGTGGAGCAAACAGGTGAAGGAGGTCTCAGAGTCCGGCAGCCTCACCTTACAGAGTTTATCTTCAACATGTGATGGAGTTTATACGTGTGAAGTCAGAAACGAGGAGGAGACGATCATTTCTCACATCTTTCTGAGGATAAATAAAGGTAGGATGTCTTTTATATCTGTATGTTTACACATCAAACAGTAAAAATATCTGATGCTGCAGGTTTCTAATGTTTCAGGGATTACAACTGGGAAGGTGGCTGGTTGGATTGTCGTATTTGGAGTAACTTTCTTGTTGTTGTTCTTTACATCAAAAAGGTAAAATGATGTTCTGCTTTCATTTATTTAATAAATGTGTTTATTATTTGAGTTAATGTTGGTCTTCTAACTCTGATATTTTTTTCTTTTTAAAACGTTAAAGCTGCTGTGTTTCAAACAGGAACACAAGTAAGTAAAGTTCTTGTTTAAAGACGTGCACGTGCATTGACTGTAGTAGTGACGTCTAATGGGGTGAACGCTCATGAAGCATCACACTATTGTCATCCATTTTTCTTCCGTACGTTTTTCGATATCTTTCTCGTCCCAGAATTTTTGTTCTATTTCAACAAATCATACATCAAAACTTTCAGCAAGGCCAAAAGTGTGCTATGACTTTTGGTATTGGTGCAGCTTTAGCTTTTTTAAATATTTAGCCTTTTCTGCCACTTTCATTTTTCAGCTCATTTTACATCTTTCAGATGTTTGGAACTGTTTACAATCTTTTTCTGCTTCTTTCACATTTTGTTCTGCTGTAGCTTCCTTATGGAAATTTAAACTTTTTTCAGCTACTTTCAGCTAATTTCAGCTGTTTTTCATCTGTTTTATGATCATTTCAGAGTCTTTCTGCTAACTACATTTTAGTGCTTCTTCTAACTTATTTCTGCTAATTTCAGCTTGTTTTGCTCCTTTCAGCTTATATCTGCAAGTTTCAGCTTTTTCTGCTATTTCAGCTACTATTTAGCTGGTTTTTTTGTTAGCTAATTTAAGATTTTTTTCAGATAATTTCCACTTTTTTTGTGCTCATTTCTGCTGCTTTACTTCTAATTAGGCAAACATGTTCTTTCTGCTTTGTTCTGCTAAGCTTATTGTAGCCTTTCAGCTAGCTGTCTTGCATTTTTAGCTAATTTTAACTGTTTCCAGATCAATTCGAGTTTTCCGTGACAATTTCTGCTACTTTGAGCCTAAACAACGTCTTTATGCTAATTTCAACTATGGTATTTATGCGCCTTTCAGCCTATTCTGCTAGTTTAAGCTTTTTCTGAATATTCAGCTACTATTTAGCTGTTTGGTGATAAATGTAACTTTTTTTAAATCCAATTCCACATTTTTTTTAGCTCATTTCACCTCTTTCCACTTCCTTCTTTTAAGCTTCTTTCTGCCTTTTCAGCTACTTTTCAGTTATTTTCTTTGCTAATTTAAACTTTTTTTTAGCTAATATCCTGTTATGTGCTATTTTTTGCTCATTAAACCTAGTTCAGCAAATATGTGTTCTTTCTGCTTTATTTTGCAAACTTAGGCTTGTTCTGCGGTTTCAGCTACAATTCATGTTTTAGCTAATTTCAGCAGTTTTTTTAGCAAGTTCTTGAGCAATAAGCATTCACACTGCAGGGAATGCAGTTTATCTAGTTTGTATTTATGTCACATTTATAGAACACAATATGCTGTAAATTAAATGTTCACTGTGTAGAAAATCATGACTTCAACAGTTTTTATATTTAGTTCACAGAGAGGGACACCACCCGACACATACCGGTCTGACGGATGGCAACGTTCAGATCTCTGGAAACCAAATTATGCTGAGGATAATGTAAATGAAGTTTTCATACCAAAGGAAACAGGAAGAGCTGAAGATTAAATAAACGCTGGATGATTAAATTAAATTAAATGATGTTTGTTTTCTGGTGTCACACAGGGGGGATTTTTAATTGCTTTTTATTTCCTGTGAAGAAAAGTGAAACTTTGAAGAGAAAAAGTTAATCAGAATTAAATCAGACTGACTCAGTTGTGTCATCACTGCAGACTCTAGTTTTGCAGTCGTGACATGTTTTTTGATGCAGAATGTTTTTTCTTCTCCTGATGCTCCTCTTCAACCAAACATTGCAGAAAATGAAGGACAAACTCTGATTCCACATGGAACAAAGCCAGCTTTAATTTGTTTTTATTTAATATCGTCTAAACTGAAACTAAAACCTTATTTTGTGTATTTTTCAAATGTGATTTCCTGTGTGAAAAAGACACTATAGAGCTACATAACTGATGCATTAAAAAAAGTTAAAAGGTATATTTTGTGGTTGCAGACTAAAGTTTAAGTTTGTAAAATGTATACAGCTCTCAACTGTGTACTTGTAGTGATCAGATCAAGATCAGATCAACTGTGTACTTGTAGTCTGTCAGCAAACATCAATGAACTGAAAATCTATAAAATAAGAGAATAAATTAATTTAAAGCAACTATTGATTGTCTTTTATTATATTCGTCCATATTTTATCTGTTGTAATTTTTCTTTAAGTTAAGGTTTAGTCCACAAGGTGATGCTATGACACCAACAAAAATACTCTTTAGGCACATTTAAAACTTCAAGCGGATGATGAACTCTTTGTGTTTCTAAAATAGTAAAACACTTTTTGTCAGTGTTTTCAGGTATTTGAACATTTTTCACCGACACCTTTACATCTGCAGTTACTAAAGCACTTTTTTGGTCTTGTGAAATAATTGTCAGCTAAAAAAATTGAATTTAACAGAAGGTTCATGAGAACAGTATATTTTTTGCCTGTTTTTGTTCTGATCTTGAGAAGAAAATCAAAAGTTAGAGCCTAAACTTTACAAAAAAGTATGTCATCATTAGATTCAGAAATGAAAACCCAGTTTTTATTACCTGACAATTACCTGTTCATGCTAAAATGTTAGCTTGTTGTTTAGACAGCAATAAACAGAGGGGACATGAGCCATGATTTTACTGAACTGCAGCTTTTAAGTTTGCTTCCACTTGAAAGTGAAATAAATTTTGTGTTTCTCCAACACAAACTCTCAGTGCAAAAGTTCCCCTACTGCTACTAGAACCTTCTAATGTCCTTCTGCCTGAAGGTTTAGTAGTTGTACCAACATTGACAAACTCAGAGAAGCCGATTTACCTGTCCTGGTCAATGAACTTGTCTGAAGAGAACGTTGGTGTAAAACCAAAGACAAGAGATTGTAGCTCCCTAGATGAGAATCAGCACCTCCAACTCTGAGTCCATGGTCCTCAGTTGGAAAAGGGTGGATTGCTCTTCTCAGGTCGAAGGTGAGCATCTGCCTCACGTGGAGGAGTTCAAGTATCTCAGGGTTTTGTTCATGAGTGAGGGGAGAATGGAGCGTGAGATTGACAGATTGGTGCAGCGTCTTCAGTGTTGCGGACTCTGCGTCGGTCCGTTGTGGTGAAGAGGGAGCTGAGCTCGGTTGGGAACACCTTGGAGTTAGCAGGAAGAGGGTCTGAGCCTCCCTGCTCAAGCTGCTGCCCCCACGACCCGACTTCGGAACAAGCAGAAGATGATGGATTGACAGTCAAAAACTGATGAAGTCTGAGGTTCAGTTTCAGAGAACTTCATCTGACACCAATGACGTGAGCATCCTGGAACAGGCTGATCCACCTTCAGAGGTGCAGTCTACCCTGCACTAGCTGAATGTTGGTGGTACCCCAGAACAGAAAGCTCAGTTGGGTTTATTGTTTGGTACAAATGACACAAGATCTGGCACAAAGTATACGAGATACACCTGCAGGTGACTTACCTGTAAGACAGCCAGTCCCACCCACACAGTACAGTGATGTCAAAGGAAACACTGGCAAGTTGATAAGGGGGGTCATTCAGGACAGTTAGTCACCGATAGGTTTGATTAGAAATGTAGATGGTAGTCTAATATGGTGTTTGACTGCAGGAAACTTAATCTTAACATCGTGCCTTTCCACTTCCAAGAGCTGATGAGCACTTTAACGCACT
This sequence comes from Garcialebias charrua, assembly GCA_038048925.1. Lineage (NCBI taxonomy): Eukaryota > Metazoa > Chordata > Actinopteri > Cyprinodontiformes > Rivulidae > Garcialebias > Garcialebias charrua. The sequence goes on from JBBPBX010068569.1 coordinate 7,236, forward strand.
GAGAGGGGCAACAGTAAAGTTCTTCATCATTGATTTAGCAAGCAGGTATCACCAGGTAGCTATGAGCAGCAATAAGATGGCTTTTACAACACAGGTTGGTCTCTATAAGTATGAAAGTCTTGAGGTCTTTCTGGACTTTCCATGGGATTGTGCAAGCCCCCGTGTGATTTACCAGACAATAGATGATTATCTGGAGGATGTTCTGGTCTTCAAGGACATTCCTTCAGCAGACAGTGAAGTTTTTGGATCGGATGTCAGCAGAGTGGGTTGGGGGAAGACATTTAAGGTGTCTGCTGTTAAAGACTAGAAGGTTCCAGTGATTTTCAAAGAGCTTGAGTCATTTTTAGGATTTTACAGCCGTTACCTGAGATTTAATCCAAGGTTTATTTAAGATTGCTGGACGCCATCACTTGGTGAGTCACCATTTAAACTCTTTGTGGACTTTTGACTGCAGCTCAGCTTTTGAATAGTTGAAGGAAAATCTCAGCTCGGCTCCTATTCTTGGTTTGGCTGATTTTCCACAACCTTTCATAGACGAGATCAACACCAGTCTTCAGGTGTGGGTGGTGTCTGTATCAACGGTAGTGGCACAAAGTGGGTCACCCCATGTTGGTCGCAGGCTGAAGAGTCTGCAGCTGGAACTGTTTGCTTTAAAAGGTTCAACTTCTGAGACATTTGGAGAAATTTCCAGGTTTCTTGCACTGTTTTTTTGTTTTGCTGCTCACAAATATGTAATATTGGATTATTTTCCACAGTAATTAAAAGACCAAGTATAATATTTTTGTCTCATTTGTTTAACTCAGTTCTCTTGTCCACTTCTTGGACTTGTGTGAATATCTGATGATGTTTTAGATCATATATCTATGCAAAAATATAGAAGCTTCTCAAGTGTTCACAAACTTTCAAACACCACTGTAAATATCAATATATTAAATAAACCTTTTTGCATTACGTGTTGTTCTTTGTTGATTAGCATTCATCTGTAAGGTTCCAGTAAAAGATCACGTTTGATCTTCAGATAAAGGTCGTGGAGGAAGTTTGTTACGGTTGATTGTTAGAGACTCTCGGGTTGATAAGACTGCACAAAACAGTCCGGCAGCATTTGTTTTTTTAGACAAGTTTTACTGAATTTACTAGTTTCTCCTTTGCTGGGCCATGTTAGATTGGTGCAGGTTTTAAATCTGAATGTTCACAGCATGTCACTTAAAACATCTGAACTCATGTTTCCTTCATGAACTTGTTCAAGTTTGTTTTTTCAAACATTCTCAGAACGGAGTCTTCTACAAAGCTGTTGAATAGTTTGTGTTAATCAGAATAATAATTATCCTTCCATCCATCATCTTTCACTTGTTCCAGAGCTGGGCCACATCAAAGCATCCTCACCAGAAGTCTGACTCTTGACTCCTATAAATATACTCCATATTTCTAAACCATTGTTTGGCTGTGATCTGATGATTTCGTTCATTCAGCAACAAACGAAGACTCAGAATTTAAAATATACAATGTTGAAGATATGGTTGATGCAAACTTTTATCCTGTTATAAAAGACTGTGAATACTATAATGAAGAAAAGTTTAATGACATCAATATAACAAATGGAGATCTCTCTATTATTCACATCAATAGTAGAAGTATAAATGCAAATATATCCAAAATAACAGATTATTTAAAACAGTTAAACAGAACTTTTACATTAATAGCACTGTCAGAGACATGGCTTAATGATGAAAACAAAAATAATGTTCACATCGAAGGATATGAATTATATCATTTAAACAGAAACAATAAAAAAGGTGGTGGAGTAGCTCTATTTGTCAAAAATGAAATAAAGTGTAGAATAATTAAAGAAATGTCAATAATTGTTGACAATCTTATGGAAATAATAACAATAGAAATATTAAACGAAAATGCTAAAAACATATCCATAAGTTGTGTATATCGATCACCAGGATCAAATATAGAAATATTCACCGATAAAATCATACAACTACTGGAAAAGAGTTTAAATAAAAAAGTTTTCTTGTGTGGAGACTTTAATATCGACCTGGGAAATAAAACGGATTCAAATAACATCAGCACATTTCTAAATTCAATGTATAGTTTAAATCTTTATCCGTTAATATCAAAACCAACAAGAATTACAACTCATAGTGCTACGATAATTGACAACATTTTCACAAATATAACAAATGGGGATATGACAGGTGGTATCTTAACAACTGATTTAAGTGATCATTTACCAGTTTTCACTATCTACAGAAATGATCAAAACATTACAAAAGAAGTTACAATTAAGAAAAAAATAATAAACACATCAAAAAAAGCTATGGATCAATTAAAAGATGATTTACAGAAGCAAAACTGGAAGGACGTGTATATTGATGATGTTAACAGATCATATGATGAATTTATGAACATTTTAGAAGCTCTGTATGAAAAGAATTGTGTGCAAAGAAATCGTAGAAAAAGAAATATTGTTGACCAACCTTGGATGACTAAAGGGTTGAGAAATGCTTGTAAAAAAAAAAATAACTTGTATTTATGTTTCTTAAAAACGAGAACACAACAAGCTGAAGAAAAATATAAAAAATATAAAAATAAATTGGTAATGATTATAAGAAGATGCAAGAAAGAATACTATAGTGATTTATTAAACAAGAGCAATGGTGACACTAAAACAACATGGCGAGTAATAAATGATGTTCTAAAAAGTCATAAAGCAAAAACGAACATTGCAAAATATTTTGTGAAAGATGACAAAGAAATACATGATGAGAATGATATCGTAAATGAATTTAATCAATATTTTGTAAATATTGGATCAAGCCTTGCAGCTAAAATACCAAAAGTAGATAATAAGGTGTGTCATTCAATTAAAAGTTGCACCAACAGTATTTTTCTTAGTGGAACTAACAAAGAGGAAATTATGAAAATGGTAAAAAATCTCTCAGACAAGAGATCAAAAGACTGGGTGGACATGGATATGATGTTCGTAAAAGAAATAATAAGTTATGTTATTGAACCGTTTACATATATATGCAATTTATCTTTTTCAACAGGAATATTTCCAGATAACATGAAAGTAGCAAAGGTAATTCCTCTTTTTAAAAATGGTGATAAATGTGTATTCAATAATTATAGGCCAATATCCTTATTACCACAGTTCTCAAAAATTCTAGAAAAACTATTTGTGACCAGATTGGATCAATTTATTGATAAACAAAATATTTTAAGTAGCAGTCAGTATGGGTTTAGAGAAAAAAACTCTACGTCAATGGCTCTCATGGATTTAATGGAACAAATAACTAATGCTGTCGATCATAAACAGTACTGTGTTAGTGTTTTTGTTGATCTAAAAAAAGCATTTGATACCATTGACCACACCATTCTCCTTGAAAAACTAAATAAATATGGTGTTAGAGGACCAGCATTACAGTGGGTATCTAGCTATTTGAAGGACAGGAAACAGTTTGTGCAAATAAATGATGTTAGATCTGACCTCCGTGATATCACTTGTGGAGTTCCTCAGGGTTCTGTGCTTGGACCAAAGTTATTTATTTTATATGTGAATGACTTGGTAAATGTGTCAGGACTACTTAAATGTGTTCTTTTTGCCGATGACACCACATTTTTCTGTTCGGGTAATGACATAAAACAGATTTTGGATATGATGAAAACAGAATTTATAAAAATACAAACTTGGTTTAAATTAAACAAATTATCTTTGAATTTAGATAAAACTAATTACATGATATTCAGTAACAAAAAGAGAATTGTTGATGATGATCCATTTGTAATTGAAGATGTTGTGATCTGTAAAGTGAGTGAAGTGAAGTTTCTGGGTGTTATCATTGATGACAAACTGACATGGAAACATCATGTAAATTCTATTAAAAAAAATAGCTAGATCAATTGCAGTACTGTATAAAGTCAGGGATTTTTTAATTGATAAAGCTTTACATATGTTGTATAACACAATCATTGCTCCACATTTAATCTATTGTATTGAGGTTTGGGGAAAAGCGTGCAAAACTATTACAAAACCTGTTTTTATTTTACAAAAGAGAGCTGTAAGAGTAATCACCAGAAAACATTTCAGTCACCCATCAAACACTTTGTTTCTTCAGCTAAACTTATTGAAATTCCAGGAATTGGTAGAATATAGTATTTTATCAGTTATGTATAGGGCTCATAATAACACATTACCTTTAAATATCCAAAGAAATTTTATAAAAAGACAAAGTTGTTACAATCTCAAAGGGACAGAGATATTCATCAAACCACAATTCAGAACCAGCTTAAAGGGACGGTCTACCTCAATTCAGGGAGTTCGATTGTGGAATGCTCTGGAGAGTGATGTTAAAAATGAAAAATCAATGTATACATTTAAGAAAAAGGTCAAAAAGGACTTGCTCAAAAACTATATATGATGTAACCTTCCGTGTTTGTGTATTACACTTGTGTATTACACTTATGTTGTACTTGTGATGTAGCTTAGTGCGTTTGTGTATTACAGTTAGAAAAATTAAGTAGAGTTATTCATTTTGTGAAGCAGTTTGTGTATTACAGTTAGAAAATTAAGTAGAATTATTCATTTTTGTGATGTATTTTGTGTATTACAGTTAGGAAAATTAAGTAGAATTATTCATTTTGTGAACATCTTGATGTTGTGCCATCTTTTAGTTTGTGTATTACAGTTAGAAAAATTAAATAGAATTATTCATTTTATGATCTAGTTTGTGTATTACAGTTAGGAAAATTAAGTAGGAAAAAAATAATAAAAAAAATAGGAAAATTAAGTAAAAAAAAAAAATTAAGTGTGATGTAGTTTGTGTATTAGTTAGAAAAATTAAGTAGAATTATTCATTTTGTGATGTAGTTTATGTATCACAGTTAGAAAATTAAGTAGAATTATGGGTGATGTAGTTTGTGTATTACAGTTAGAAAAATTAAGTAGAATTATTCATTTTGTGATCTAGTTTATGTATTACAGTTAGGAAAATTAAGTAGAATTATTCATTTTGTGATGTAGTTTGTGTATTACAGTTAGAAAAATTAAGTAGAATTATTCATTTTGTGATCTAGTTTGTGTATTACAGTTAGGAAAATTAAGTAGAATTATTCATTTTGTGATGTAGTTTGTGTATTACAGTTAGAAAAATTAAGTAGAATTATTCATTTTGTGATGTAGTTTGTGTATTACAGTTAGGAAAATTAAGTAGAATTATTCATTTTGTGATGTAGTTTGTGTATTACAGTTAGAAAAATTAAGTAGAATTATTCATTTTGTGATGTAGTTTGTGTATTACAGTTAGGAAAATTAAGTAGAATTATTCATTTTGTGATGTAGTTTGTGTATTACAGTTAGGAAAATTAAGTAGAATTATTCATTTTGTGATGTAGTTTGTGTATTACAGTTAGAAAAATAAGTAGAATTATTCATTCTGTGATGTTGCTTGAAGGTTATCATTGGTTGAACAAACTGTGAAATAAGGGGCAGATATAATAAGATTTCATCTTCTTTCTGCTCCCTTCATTTTATCCTACTTGTATTCTTGTATCTGATGAAACTGTCTTGTATTGTACTTTTAAAATGAATGAATAAAGATCAATCAATCAATCAATCATTCAATCAATTCTGACATGGAAAATATTGAACACTAACATTTTCAGCCACTAGAGGGCCCTCGACTAACATGGCAAGCCAAGAGTCTCATAAATAGGTAAAAGTGGCTAAGAAGCTTAGCTTGCCATACCAAGCCACCTTCATCTCGTTCCAGAACTCCTGGAGCTAACGTCACATCAGCTGCATTTCAACGCTCCACCCAGGGGAAATGCAGCTGATTTGACCATTAAAGTGCAATTTATTAAGGAAAACTTCAACTGAGACACACCTTTGCTTTAATTTTGAGCAAACAAATTATTGTTTTTCAGTGTTAGTCTTGTTAGATTCTTGTTAAAGTCTTCCCGTGCACGCTCTCGCGGCCAACATTTGGCAGCCAATTGATATTTGGCAGGGGTCTCTGTGTCTGGCGAATCGATTCGATTCACACACACACACACTCACGCACGCACGCACGGCACGCACGCACGCACACACACACACATTAAAATAAACTATTGTTTACTGCATGGACCACTATTCTTACTTAGCAGTTTTTCACTTATCTTGGGGGGGCTGAGAATGGAAACCCCAGCGATAAACGATGGACTACTGTAATTTTTACAATGAAAAGGTTAATTTTGTTATGAATGCTTAAATGCCTTTAGTTCATTTTTTCTTATTTAAGGGCTCCCTGAATATGGATTGTATTTATATAGCACTTTTATTCTTATCAAGACACTCAAAGCACTTTACACTACAATCTGTGCCTTCATTTACACAGCACTCTATCTCTACAAAACTAATTGAACAAATCATTCTAAAGAGACTAATCAGTGCTTTAGATCACATTCATACACAGATGGTACAAACATCTGAGGCAGTAGCTATGTTTACATGGACATAAGTAGGATCAAACGGCCGTTTGGAATAAAAACATGTCATTTAAACGCCCCGTTCGGGTTATTTTTTGTTTATTCAGCACGAGCCAAAATAATTTGTGATCAGAACAAAACGGATGGTTTACACTGATTCATAACTCGAACAGTGTCCATGTAAACGCTTAATCTGTTCATTTTTTTCTGATCGTGGAAAAACTGACCTGTCCACCATAATTAAAACCTTTCACGGGTTCATTTTAGGCGATTTTACGTTCATCCCGGAAGTAAACCAGAAGTAGAACTTTTTCTGTAGTTTTTTTTTTTAAGGAGAGGTTACCACTCTGCGAATGTCAGTACTTCTGTTCAGAACAAAGCCCGCTGCATGTAAACGCTCTTCATGAACAGATTGTGCCCATGTAAACAATACATTTTGAATTATTTAATCAGAAAACATTTCAATCTGGTGAAAAAAAATTGCACATGAAAACATTGCTACTGAGGGATTCAGTGTCTTGCCCAGGAACACTTTGGCATGTGACTGCTGGTGGATTTGAACCCCCAACTCCAACCACTCAGCCACAGCTGTCTAATATAAAAGCCTCAGCAAACATGTTACCCACCACAGCATTTAATAGATGGTGTAAAAAAGTAAATACTTTTTCTACCTTAAATGTGAAACATTTATTCACTGTCTGTGGTTTAGGTTGAAGTAACATCACTTATTTACTGTAAGACATTAACTAGTCTTAATTAGTTGCACTGTTCGGCTGGGTTCAAGTCTCAACATGTGATCTATTAACAGCAACATTTAAACAAAACTGTAAATTAAATTTGATTCTATGACAACTTTTTTATAACGCGTTTTTATTTTGTCTGTATATTTCTGCAATTACTGTTGTGAGATAAAGATGGTCCTAATAAATAAATAAATAAACATTTAAATCTGAACAAAATGAACTAAAATACATTTTGTGTATATTATTTATTACATTAAAACATAGAACAATTTTCAGAAAGTTATTAAAATATTTGAACAAAAATAATGTTTTCAATCCTTACACCATTTTACATTTGATAGCAACAATAAATTAATTCAGATAAAACCAAAATCAATTGGCTCTAAAGCCAAAGGTCTGTAGTTACAGAAGTTTTGACAATTCTTTTAAAATAAAACATAAACTTGTACACAATTAAAAACACAATGGAACACAATTAAACACAATAGAACACAATGGATAAACTAATGGAAATAACTAAAATATACATGTAAGTAAAAACTGTGTAATTTTTTGACAGTATACGTCTTCAGTACTCATATTCTTATCAACAAACCCTGGGATCTTTCAGTGTTGGTTACGTGTGAACTCATGTGTCTTCAAGACTTTTCTTCATATTTAACACTCAGCAGTTGTCTCTCATGTAGTTTGTCATGTGTTTTAAGAGTCATTGCAAGCCATCACTTTGTGTCCTGTGTGGATACTCATGTGTGTCAGGATGGCACTAGGATGATGCCATCTAGTGGGTATCATTTGTTCTGTTCTCCTTTTGTTTTCTGTCAGCCAGCTCTAGATATTTGTTTTTAGTTTTATTTAGTTTCCCTTGTACCAGTTTTCTTAGCTTCATGGTTAGCCTTATTCCCTAGATCCTGCCCCAGTATTTATTAATGTTTAGGTTTGGTAATTCCCCTGGTCTCCTTGTTTATCAGTTCTTACTTCTTGTATTTAGTTTCTACATCTCCAGTCCTTTACTTCTAGTTTAAGTCTCCTTGTTTATTTACTCTTAGTTTAACCTTTTACTAGTTTCCCTTCTGGTCTCAATGTTTGATCACTCTTGGTTTGACCTCCAGTTTAGTCTCCTTTTATTTAAACCTTTATTTATTTAGTATACCAGTCCTGCTCTGTGTCTTTAGTTAGTTAATTGTTCCCAGGTGTTTTGTGATTGCGTCCTGTCTTGTCTCTGTGTATAAATAGCCTGTCTGTCAGTTAGTTCCTTGTGGTGTCCTCGTTGGGTATGACCTGTCTGATCCAGTCTGTCCTGATCTGCCCTGTTCTGATCCAGTCTGTCCTGATCTTGGTGAATGTGAGTTTAAGCTGCCATGTCAGCCCTTTAATTTATTATTAAAAGTATTTATGTTGATAATCCTTGAGTCTGGCTCTTGTCTGCACCATTGGGTTCAAGCCTGCCTGTAAACCCTGACAGTAGGACACCACCATAAAACATGAACCCAGCAGACAAGTATTGTTTTTCCAGACTCCCTTTTGAGGATTATTCAAGGCTCTGTGAAACAGTCCAGAGATATTTGAACACAGACTCTTCCTGCAGTCTGTTAGAAAGGTGGGAGGCCACCACAGCCATGTGGAGTGAATATCTTTGTATCCCATGGTTAATTGACTCCCCTGGTATGGAGGAAATTCTGGACGAAGTATTGGTAGAGAAGCGTTGGTTGGAGCCACTCATCCAACTCCAGGCAGTCCGTCCTAGTCCTCCACCAGATCTGGACTTTCCTGTTTTTAAGCCTGCAACCACCAACAACCAGCAGCCTGCTAAAACAGCTACCAGCCAGCTTCCAGCAGCTAAAACAGCTACCAGCCAGCTTCCAACAGCCAAAACAGCTACAAGCCAGCTTCCAGCAGCCTCTACCACAACCTCTACCACAACCAGTCAGCTTCCAGCAGAGGTCGCCACCGTGGATTCCTTACTGGCGCTCCTGAGTGAAATCAGAACATTGAAGGAAGGTACTCCAAACTCTGCTGCCAACTTGCATCTGTTAGCTACTCCAGAACCTTCAGCACCTGAACCTACTGCACCAGACCCAGTTGCAGTTCAGACTTCTCGCTCCAGCAGAAGGAGGGGTAGACGTGGGTCTCAGGCCCCCTCTCTGCTCTCCTCGCCGACTGCAGCAGACGTCTCTTCGCCGACTGCAGCAGACGTCTCTTCGCCGACTGCAGCAGACGTCTCTTCGCCGACTGCAGCAGACGTCTCTTCGCCGACTGCAGCAGACGTCTCTTCGCCGACTGCAGCAGACGTCTCTTCGCCGACTGCAGCAGACGTCTCTTCGCCGACTGCAGCAGACGTCTCTTCGCCGACTGCAGCAGACGTCTCTTCGCCGACTGCAGCAGACGTCTCCTCGCCGACTGCAGCAGACGTCTCCTCGCCGACTGCAGCAGACGTCTCCTCGCCGACCGCAGCAGACGTCTCCTCGCCGACCGCAGCAGACGTCTCCTCGCCGACCGCAGCAGACGTCTCCTCGCCGACCGCAGCAGACGTCTCCTCGCCGACCGCAGCAGACGTCTCCTCGCCGACCGCAGCAGACGTCTCCTCGCCGACCGCAGCAGACGTCTCCTCGCCGACCGCAGCAGACGTCTCCTCGCCGACCGCAGCAGACGTCTCCTCGCCGACCGCAGCAGACGTCTCCTCGCCGACCGCAGCAGACGTCTCCTCGCCGACCGCAGCAGACGTCTCCTCGCCGACCGCAGCAGACGTCTCCTCGCCGACCGCAGCAGACGTCTCCTCGCCGACCGCAGCAGACGTCTCCTCGCCGACCGCAGCAGACGTCTCCTCGCCGACCGCAGCAGACGTCTCTCGCCGACCGCAGCAGACGTCTCTTCGCCGACCGCAGCAGACGTCTCTTCGCCGACTGCAGCAGACGTCTCTTCGCCGACTGCAGCAGACGTCTCTTCGCCGACTGCAGCAGACGTCTCTTCGCCGACTGCAGCAGACGTCTCTTCGCCGACTGCAGCAGACGTCTCTTCGCCGACTGCAGCAGACGTCTCTTCGCCGACTGCAGCAGACGTCTCTTCGCCGACTGCAGCAGACGTCTCTTCGCCGACTGCAGCAGACGTCTCTTCGCCGACTGCAGCAGACGTCTCTTCGCCGACTGCAGCAGACGTCTCTTCGCCGACTGCAGCAGACGTCTCTTCGCCGACTGCAGCAGACGTCTCTTCGCCGACTGCAGCAGACGTCTCTTCGCCGACTGCAGCAGACGTCTCTTCGCCGACTGCAGCAGACGTCTCTTCGCCGACTGCAGCAGACGTCTCTTCGCCGACTGCAGCAGACGTCTCTTCGCCGACTGCAGCAGACGTCTCTTCGCCGACTGCAGCAGACGTCTCTTCGCCGACTGCAGCAGACGTCTCTTCGCCGACTGCAGCAGACGTCTCTTCGCCGACTGCAGCAGACGTCTCTTCGCCGACTGCAGCAGACGTCTCTTCGCCGACTGCAGCAGACGTCTCTTCGCCGACTGCAGCAGACGTCTCTTCGCCTGCAGCAGACTCGACGGACGTCTCCTCGCCTGCAGCAGACTCGACGGACGTCTCCTCGCCTGCAGCAGACTCGACGGACGTCTCCTCGCCTGCAGCAGACTCGACGGACGTCTCCTCGCCTGCAGCAGACTCGACGGACGTCTCCTCGCCTGCAGCAGACTCGACGGACGTCTCCTCGCCTGCAGCAGACTCGACGGACGTCTCCTCGCCTGCAGCAGACTCGACGGACGTCTCCTCGCCTGCAGCAGACTCGACGGACGTCTCCTCGCCTGCAGCAGACTCGACGGACGTCTCCTCGCCTGCAGCAGACTCGACGGACGTCTCCTCGCCTGCAGCAGACTCGACGGACGTCTCCTCGCCTGCAGCAGACTCGACGGACGTCTCCTCGCCTGCAGCAGACTCGACGGACGTCTCCTCGCCTGCAGCAGACTCGACGGACGTCTCCTCGCCTGCAGCAGACTCGACGGACGTCTCCTCGCCTGCAGCAGACTCGACGGACGTGTCTTCGGAGGGTCCCAGCGCCGCCGACGCCTCTACGTCTCTTGAGGGTCCCAGCGCCGCCGACGCCTCTACGTCTCTTGAGGGTCCCAGCGCCGCCGACGCCTCTACGTCTCTTGAGGGTCCCAGCGCCGCCGACGCCTCTACGTCTCTTGAGGGTCCCAGCGCCGCCGACGCCTCTACGTCTCTTGAGGGTCCCAGCGCCGCCGACGCCTCTACGTCTCTTGAGGGTCCCAGCGCCGCCGACGCCTCTACGTCTCTTGAGGGTCCCAGCGCCGCCGACGCCTCTACGTCTCTTGAGGGTCCCAGCGCCGCCGACGCCTCTACGTCTCTTGAGGGTCCCAGCGCCGCCGACGCCTCTACGTCTCTTGAGGGTCCCAGCGCCGCCGACGCCTCTACGTCTCTTGAGGGTCCCAGCGCCGCCGACGCCTCTACGTCTCTTGAGGGTCCCAGCGCCGCCGACGCCTCTACGTCTCTTGAGGGTCCCAGCGCCGCCGACGCCTCTACGTCTCTTGAGGGTCCCAGCGCCGCCGACGCCTCTACGTCTCTTGAGGGTCCCAGCGCCGCCGACGCCTCTACGTCTCTTGAGGGTCCCAGCGCCGCCGACGCCTC
>JBBPBX010068570.1:0-19087 GCA_038048925.1 Garcialebias charrua
ACATTATTCCAATGTTATATCTCAGTGATACATAATCCGATCTTAGCCAGATTTTTGTTGTGTCATCTGTGAGCATTTCTAGACATATTGTTATTGTTGTTTCACATTTGACTCAAGTGCGCCCCTAGATTATTCCAACAGTTATATCTCAGTGATACATCTTCCGATCTGTACCAGATCTGTGCCAAACTTGTAAGGCTTGCAGCTGGAATCGTAGTAATATGGGCGGAAGGTGATTTTGAAGGTTTGGCATATGCGCACCCTGGTGGACGCATGCAGGTATGGAATGAGAGCGTTGAAGATTGCGACTGCGCACCCTAGTGATCGGGTGCAGGATAGGCACTAGAGTGTTCGTGATGGTGACTGGGTGGACTAACTGGAGCTCCTGCGGTCGCCGTAAGGCCGAAGTGGCACTTTGCTGCGAGGGCCTCAATGCTGCTTGCAGCTTTAATTTATAGTTGGGTTCTGTGATGAAGTTATGAAGAATTGGTAAAATATGTGATAGTTTGGAGAAACGGAGTTTAGAGCTGGCAGAACTAATAAACTAACAGCTAGTTTGAACATATTGCTAGTTTCTTTAAAAAAACTCCAATCTCCAAACAATCATACTGGGTCATGCAAACCCTATCTTATCCCACAGTGAGTGACCTCTGTTAATTTTATATTACAGTTATTTCAGTATTAATGGTATGAAGTTGTTGTTGGAAGTACTCCAACTTATTGCCGCTGCTGTTATTTGTGCTTGCAAATTATCATTTAACTCTATATGGATGACTGTAATGTGAAATTTACTGTAGTGTTAACTTTTTTTTTATTCATATGAACCATTTTTAGTTTTTGAAGAGTCTAGTTGTTTTAGGACATCTTCAAATGCAGCTACGGCAATTTACTTTGATCTTAGCTGCATTTGGACTAGCCATTTGCTCAGAATTAAACTTGTATTTCTCTAAAAGGAGGTTGTGCAAATGGGTTAGAATCTTTTTTTTTTCAGAAGCATCATACAGACCCCCACTTTAAAGTGTTTGAACTATCCTTTTAAATAGTATTTTACATTTATATGTTGCAATTTGAGTTTTATAATTTGTAATTTTCATGTTTTAGGTGAGCGTCCATACCAGTGCCCATACTGTGACAAGGCATTCAGCAAGAATGATGGCCTGAAGATGCACATCCGCACTCACACTCGAGTAGGTCTTTGTTTATTTGGTATCACTCCACTGACTGTGTCATTTCTTTTTTGTTTACTCTAATGTCATAAACCATTATTCTCCTCTGTACACAAACAAACTTTTAAATGTTCCACACTGGTGAGCCAACATTTTTACTTTGAGTCGAGAAGTAATTAAATCCCATTAGTGAGACTGAAGTTAGGACTGACAGAACAATAATTAAAAAATAAACTGTATGCCACAGATTACAAAACTTTACATAAAAAGGAGAAAAAAAAACACAAACAGGAAAAGTCAATTGTGTAAAGCAAACTGTTACATTTGTATGTTGTGACGTTAGCATAACCTGGAAAGACTATTCAGAGGGCAAACAAAAAACTTGTTACTTAATCAAAAATACAATTCAAACATTTTATCCACCTTCTTCTTGGGGGCTCTGCTGTATAAATGATTATGGGTACAACTTCCTGTCAGACAGGAAGTAGCAGTAAGCACTGGTTAACTACAGCCCCTTTCATAAGACGGCTCAGTCCTGAGTGTTCAGTCCTCCAATGAGCATTCAGAAAAAACACAAAGGCGGATAGGCGAGTAAATTTTACTCGCCTCTGATGCGCCCCTGATCCGCGAGCAGAGGTAGTATCAGATCCGGACCCGAGCCGGGCAGACCCACTTGTGAATGCAACCCGCGGATCCGCGCTCAGAATATGATGATATCAGTGAGCGACCGCAGGATTAATCAACAAGCAGATTTATTAACAAGGGAATATTAAAAATGACACGAAACAGCAACTTGTAAAAGTTAGTTTCGCTCTTTTTTTTCCTCTCTCTCTCTCTCTCTCTCTCTCTCTCTCTCTCTCTCTCTCTCTGAGCAGCAGAGGAGCTGTGTGCGTGCGTGCTGGAGGGAGACATCTAGTGCAGCTGTAGATTTATTAACAAGGGAATATAAAAAATTACACGAAACAGCAACTTGTAAATGTCTGACGTCTGTCCCACAATAAATACGTCGCGGTCCAGTTCAGCTCAGCTGAGTTCTGTTCCACGCCTCTTTTGGATCCGCACTGCAGGTTCATTTATGAACACATTTATGTGAGCGGGACCTGCCCGCCTTCAACTGTGGTCTTATGAATGACCCGGGGAGGATTAAAGCCGGACTGGTCTGTGCGGCAATTGCGCGGATTTGACTTATGAAAGGGGCTACGGTAGCAGAGCACGGACCGTGGTTTATTTGAAAGTAATTTACATTCAGTTTAGCAGAGAAAAAGTTGTTTTGATTACATTTATTTAACAACCATGAAGTTTACTAAAATACTTTGTAGTTGTGCTGAGTTCAGGTACCTGTTGTGTTCATGACTCCATGAACAACCAGACCAAACTAAATCAGTGGCTACAACAACAGAGTTTGAACACGGAGCCAAAACAAAAAGAGTGTTCCTATGAAAAGAGGTATAGTTTCCATCTCCTACCTACAGATATGGAATTAAGAATGTGGCTGAAAAATGTGAACTTGAAGAGACCACCCAAAACGCTGCATGTGGTCTCATTTCACTTTGTTGACAAATGGTCGACGGAGGAAAACCTGCATCCTACTTTGTGCCTGGACTACAATAAACCACTGGAGAAGAGACGCCGGATCCTTAGAAGGATTCAAAACAGTGACGAGAACATCAGGTATGATTTCAAGTGTATGGAGGTCACAGCTTTATAGTATTTGTTCATCTTCAGTTTTATGATTTTCTCTACAATTAACCCAAGCTCAATGATGGAGGACTTTAAGGCTTTGGCTGGCTCTGTGTCTGCTTTAAGGTCAAGAAGATTGTGTCCCACCTATTTAACAAAACATCACCGACCTTATAACTGTGGAGAAACTGATACACCTCACAGCTTTCCAGGTTGTCCATCGCTTCACCGGGATTTAAACAGTGAACATAGATCACCTTCGAGCCTGACTACTCCCCCCAGGAAAAAAAAGAAACGGCCGCAAAAATACAGAGTCGAGTGGGAAAAGGAACATGTGTGGCTGGAACGCTTGCCATCTGAAGCTGGTGTGGCCAGGCAGGACTTTACTAAACACTGCCATCAGTTATGTCCAGAAGTGGTTTGACTTCTCAGAGGAAAACTGGCTCTTTCACCTTCAGCCCCTCTCTCTGGCATCTGGAAAAATATCCTTTGAGGAAGTGGAGAAGATCACTGAAAGTCTTCACCTGGTTGGCAGGTAAAAATTCAATAATTTCCAGTGTAGTGGTGAACCATGTTTAATTATTGATAGTTATAAACAAAAGTGTACAATTGACACGTACAAATAAATACATAATTGTGAATTTACTTTACACTATGCAAACATACAACCTTGTCCATCTTTAAAAAAACACAGTTCATATAGGTAAATTAATAAATACATTTCAAAATGTAGTTTAAATACAATGCTAAATTATAAATATAAACAATACACGTTTTTCCATTTATTTATCACTACATAACCTAGGCTATGTGTCACTAATGAACTTTAACACCTTTTGGCAGGCTAAACATGTCTATGGATGAGCTGTATGAGGAATGTGTGACTGCAAACAGCCTGATAGACCACCTCACCACCTCACCTCAGGAGAAAGAAAGGTGGCAGTCCCAGGGAACAGCAGAGAAGTGGATGCAAGTTCTTCAGGCAGCTGACCTCCCCAACATCCAGCTGTTGTATCCTTTGTCCTCAGCATCCCATCTTCCACTGGGTTTGTGGAAAGGATTTTCTCTTTCATGAAAAGTAAGTGGACTGATGTGCGAAACAAATGTTCTACTGAACTAATTAGAAGTGAGCTCATTGTCAGTCTAAATTATGAAATGTCTTGCTCAGAGTTTTACTCTTTGGCACTGAAAAACAGAGCACTCCTTGCTGCAGCACGATCTCAGCAGAAATACAAATGGAAAAAATAGGTTGACTCCATAATGTAACGTTCCACTGTTTAGTTTACAAGTTTTTTATTTTTACTACAAGTGGAAAGCCATGGCCTTTGAGGCACAATGTGTTTATGTTTACAGATTTACTACAAACTTTATTTGCACGTTGCACTAAATGCACTATTACAGAATGTTCGTATTGATTTTTTGTTATTTAATACTGTTTTAAGTTATTAAGCAGGACAGAGGTCTGTTTAAGAAAGATACATAATTCTGTTTTAAGTTATTAAGCAGGACAGAGGTCTGTTTAAGAAAGATACATAATTTTCAAAAGATATGTTTGTTTCTGGCAATTCTATTTGCACTAAAAATAAATGGTTAATTGTGTAATAATTTGTTTATACATATTTTTATAATTCAAAAACACGTATCCAAATGAATTCAGGTTGATTTCAAAGTGAGGAGGGGCAGGCAGGGTGTGTTTGTTTGTGTGTGTGTGTGTGTGTGTGTGTGTGTGTGTGTGGAGGGGGGAGGGGGTGTAAATGGGGTGACCAGCCCTGGCCTGACGAGAGGTGTCCCTTATTTATTTATCAAGGAGTTGGCAACCCTATAGTAGATGTAGTTAAATATGCTGGTAGATGTAGCTAAATATGCTAGTAGATGTAGCTAAATATGTTAGTAGATGTAGCTAAATATGCTAGTAGATGTAGCTAAATACTGTATGCTAGTTTTAGTAGCTAAATATGCTAGTAGATGTAGCTAAATATGCTAGTAGATGTAATCTGCAGCCACTTCTTCAGCTTGTTCTCCATCCCTCGTCTTCAGCAGGAGGTATGATTATATTGTGCTGCCTGAGCTCTGACAGGTGGTGTTCTTAAATGTTTAAAATAAATCCACAATGCTCAGAGAAACTACATTAGCTCATACTGTTCAGGTCCGTGCCAGAAGTTGTGCCCATAATTCACTAAAGCAGCATAGACGCTAGGAATAAGGTGGATAGGTTTCTTTCTGTTTTAATCAAAAACAGTTGTGGCAGGTAAAAAATTGGAACAACTAACTTCTGTGATAAGGCAATGTTCAAATAAGTGGCATCATATTTTTTGTGGACTTGCACTGAATTAGACATAACGTATATGTAACTGAACTGATTATGGTTCATTTTGGTGTCATGAAATAATTTATTCCAGACTGACCCATTGCTGTAGACTGCTGGACTTTTAAATTAAATCTTGACAATTTCATGCAAAAGAAATTCACAATTTTCATCAAGAGAAGGATGTGCTGGATGTTTTCAGTATTTGGTCAGGCAAATGCAGTCATTTGCTTATGTAGCGTAGTTGATTCTGCACTGTGTCTTGTGGGAATAACAGCCAGACAACAGCTGATTTGAAGGCACTTTTAATGCTCCTGCATTAAAGGAACAGGCTTTTTCTCATCAGTGTTCCACAGCGCCTTCTCTCATGGAATCCAAAAGAAAAGAGAGGCATGCGTAAAATAACACATCTTTAGCATTAAAAAACAAAAATAATTAAAATAATTAATAACCAAATCCACACATGGGCCTATCTTATACAACATTACATGAGTACGGTAACACCAGAACTCATAAACAAAGTAAACCCCACTTCCCCAAAAGCAATGAAACTGCACATACCTGCATCAAAGTACGGTAACAGAAAATAGTTGTCAGAAACAGGCTTTTTCTCATCAGTGTTCCACAGTGCCTGTTTAACCATCAACAATGCTATTTTCAGTACATGGTCATAGTAACTTCATTAACAATGTTTCATGTAGCATGAAGGCGGCTAATTTTGTGCTAATCAGTCCTACCATTCTTTAACAAAGCTTAAAGGTATTGTGACATGATGTTGGAAATTTTATATTTGTCAGAACATATATATCTTATATCATTGAGCTCTGTTTGTTTTTGCAAAATAAATTATAAATATATTAAAATTTTATTCCAAGTTATGGTAGTTTTTTTCTCTGGGATACGCCCCTAAAAATCTGCGCATTTCCGCAAAACGTCATCTTGACGTGACAACGGGAAGGCACGCTCCAACGTGCATTTAAATAATAATGGCGGAGCATGTCCTATCGCGTCTGAGATATCATTTTAAGACAGTAAATCTTCCAAAACTCTCATTAATAAACACTCCCTGAATAAAAAGAAATTACAGATGTTACCTGATCGCGCAGACATAATTTAAAAATACATACATAGCAACGTGTTTGCTCCGGGCTCTCGGCTAATGTTTCTTAGAAGCTATCTTGGCTAACAGAGTCCCTGACACCGGTCACGTCTGAGATATATCATTGTAAGACAGTAAATCTTCCAAAACTCTCATTAATAAACCCTCCCCGAATAAAAAGAAACTACAGATGTTACCTGATCGCGCAGACATAATTTAAAAATACATACATAGCTACGTGTTTGCTCCGGGCTCTCGGCTAATGTTTCTTAGAAGCTATCTTGGCTAACAGAGTCCCTGACACCGGTCACGTCTGAGATATATCATTGTAAGACAGTAAATCTTCCAAAACTCTCATTAATAAACCCTCCCCGAATAAAAAGAAACTACAGATGTTACCTGATCGCGCAGACATAATTTAAAAATACATACATAGCTACGTGTTTGCTCCGGGCTCTCGGCTAATGTTTCTTAGAAGCTATCTTGGCTAACAGAGTCCCTGACACCGGTCACGTCTGAGATATATCATTTTAAGACAGTAAATCTTCCAAAACTCTCATTAATAAACCCTCCCCGAATAAAAAGAAACTACAGATGTTACCTGATCGCGCTGACATAATTTAAAAATACATACATAGCAACGTGGCCTGTATCTCGGCTAGTGTGTTAGCTGCTATCGTTGCTTATTCCCTGTCGCGTCAGCGATATATCATTTTAAGACAGTAAATCATCCAAAACTCTCATTAATAAACCCTCCCCGGATAAAAAGAAACTACAGATGTTACCTGATCGCGCAGACATAATTTAAAAATACATACATAGCTACGTGTTTGCTCCGGGCTCTCGGCTAATGTTTCTTAGAAGCTATCTTGGCTAACAGAGTCCCTGACACCGGTCACGTCTGAGATATATCATTGTAAGACAGTAAATCTTCCAAAACTCTCATTAATAAACCCTCCCCGAATAAAAAGAAACTACAGATGTTACCTGATCGCGCAGACATAATTTAAAAATACATACATAGCTACGTGGCCTGTATCTCGGCTATTGTGTTAGCTATCTGATTCGGCTAGCTTGTTAGCAGCGAACAAAAATAATCTGCCGTGATAATTGGCTTTATACACTCAAAGTGTATAAAGTAAAACAACATGAACTCACGTAAAATAAATAGTTTATAATCTAAAACACTACACACCTCCGATTATGTTTACACAAAGACTTACTCATCTCCTGGACAGTCTTCCGATGGTCCCTGCGTTGTTTCGACATGGTAGCTCCTGTGGGACTTTCTTCTGTAGATTTTCTTTTAAAAATAGTAGGAATAGCATCCGGTTTTAAAAGTCTTCTGAATCTTACTGGTAATCCTAAAGATTCTTTTATACCAGGTGCTGAAAACAATCGGCAGTGAAATGGTCGCTGCAGACATACGACTCCTGGAACCCACCGGTCCTTGTCTGGTCCATTCTTGTCGAAGTTTGTCATCTTTTGGAAATTTGTGAAGGCTCACTTGTTCACTGCTGATATTAGAACACACAAATGCACTACAACGTGACGGCATTTTTCAAGTTACACAAATAAAAGAGGCGATCCTTCAGGAAATGAATCTGTATGGCAAGCAGTTAACACACCTAACAAACGGGCAAGGCTCTGCCTTCTTCCCATTGTCACGTCACACTGATGTGATGACGTATTGCGGAAATGCGCGGAATTTTAGGGGCGTATCCCAGCAAGTACCAGAGAAAAAATTAGCATAATTTAGAATAAAATTTTAATATATTTATAATTTATTTTGCAAAAACGAACAGAGCTCAATGATATAAGATATATATGTTCTGACAAATATGCAAATTTCCAACATCATGTCACAATACCTTTAAAGTGTGTATGACATGATTTTTTTACTATGCATAAAATTGCTCAAAATACTGTATATATCTTTTATCATTCAACTATGTTCGTTTTTGCAAACAAAATGATAAATCAATTTATTTTTGCTTTAAAAGTGATTTTAAACTTCGCACCCTGTTTATTCACGGGAAATCCGATTACACATGAATGCACCATCTGTGACATAAAATCGGGCAGAGCCCTGGGCTTGTCAGTGCACGTGTGTGAGCTGCTCAACCTGAGGTAAGTCTCATACGGCTGCAGACCTAAATTAGATCCTGCTGTTTCTTGTTCCATCACCTTAACTATTTTCTGCTTCCCAAACTGAAGACAAATAGCTCAAATCTTCACATACATTGCTAAATTCGTCGGGTTTTCAATTGTCCGCTATTAAAGAGACCAGAGCCCTCTGCCCGATTTTACGTCACAGATGGTGCATTTGCGTGTAATCGGATTTCCCATGAATAAACACGGTGCAAAGTTTAAAATCACTTTTAAAGCAAAATTAAATTGATTTAGCATTTTGTTTGCAAAAACAAACATAGTTGAATGATAATATATATATATATTTTGAGCAATTTTATGCATAGTAAAAAAAATCATGTCACACATACTTTAACTCCTCCATAACACAGTATTTTACTATAACATTGATTGAACTATCACTTACTATGCTTAAAATATACTTATTAAGCACAGCAGAAAACTCCCTACCTTCTCCCATGGAATCCAAAAGAAAAGAGACTGTCTGGTAGCGGACAAAACCAGTTTACCCATATTAAAGCTGACGCATCAACAACAAATACGGACGTAGATCCATAGCTTTAAAAACTCCTACAGCTTGTTATTGCTTCGGACCGATCTGAATTACCTGATGAAGGCTATTGAAATGCTGCTGTTATCAGTCTTTGCAACAAGCTGCTAGAAAATACGTTAACATTCGGATGTCGTAATTTCCAGAGCGTTAACAAGTTAGACGTGTTGCCTGCTGCAGATTCACTCTTTGTGAAACAACGTCGACACAGCTTTGGATTTGCTCACTTGTTTTTTAACAAAAAAGCCATAATGTTCGCAAACAGGAGACCGTAACAAGATGCTAGGTTGCTAATGCTGTGCGTGCTAGCCTTCAAGATAATAGCGTCATGCTTAAACATGCTTAAGAACTTTAGTTCTGTGGTGCATAATCTCTTGTTAATAAAATTTAATGATTGAAAAAATAACCGAAACGGTACGCACGTGGACCGAAACATGCCTTACCAAAACGGTTCGGTACACCCATGTGTACCGTTACACCCCTACCACCTGGACACCCAGTGGTTAAACAACGACATATGGCTAAACATTTCATCGCTGGTCAGGTTGGGGAGGGGTCCAGAGAAAACTACGGAGTCTGACTTGGTTTTAACAAAGTCACACACCGAAGCAACATTAATTTTAGTGATCCCCTATTGGCGTAACCAGGTGTCATTACTGCCTACTTGAATAATAATTTCCCTATATCTGCCCTTAGCCTTAGTCAGCAGTTTCAGATAAAATTCTATGTCCCCTGCTCTGGCCCCCGGAATGCATTTAACTATGGCCACTGGAGTCCCTAAAGCCACGTTTTGGACTATGGAGCTGCCAATAACAAGGCTCTGCTTCTCAGCGGGTGTGTCACTGAGCGAGGAAAATCAATTTGAAATGTGAACAGGTTGGTGGTGAACTGGAAGCTTAGCCTTAGCACTATGCTTACCCCAGCCTCGGGTCCTGGCTGCTTGGGGTCTGCTAGAGGACAGCTAACGGGAGCTAGTCTCTGTGGTTCCGCGTTGTCTAAAGGGAACTGGCTAGCTACTGGTTTTTCTACAGCGCAGAGCCGAGCTTCCATTTCAGACAGCCTTGCCACTGTTAGAAGGAGGGGCTGGGTACAGGCCTACGGTCACCCAGAGGCCCCCTCTTGGACCCCTTTCAGACCCAAAACCTGCCTCCAGCCCCATGTCATTTCCCCCGGTTTGGATCTCAAAGTCAAAGTCAAAGTCAACTTTATTGTCAGATCTGCAATATGTACTGTACAGGACATACACAGGACCGAAATTGCGTTTCTCTCAGTCCCTCGGTGCAACAGTAAACATCTAAACATTGAAACACTGAAACATATAATAATAGACATAAGCATAAAATAGTAAAACTAACATTGTCCTGAGTTTTTTTTTTTTTTTCATAGCGGTGCAAGAGCATGAAAATCCACACCAACTCTAAAACTAAAACATTAAACATTTAATGAACATAATACTGTCCTGAGTTTTTGCATACTAGCACAAAAAAAGAGTATAAAAAGTATAACTAAAATAAACTAAAGGTTTCTAGCATTGACATTTGCAAAGTGGCAAAGCAGCGTATGAGTCAATGTACACAGTATATGTATGAGGTAGTAGTTGATGTTGTTATAGAGGCAAAAAGTGGCATATGCAGTAAGGCACATTGGGCATCCCTAAATAAGACCGTTCAGAGCACACTGTATATGTACCAGCAGTGGTGTAGATATTAGAGTAGTGTAAATAAATGTAAACAGTAGTAATTACATGTAAGCAGTAGTAATAAAAGTAAACAGTATTAATAAATGTAAACAGAGAATGTAAACAGTATTATGATTATAGGCAGTGATGTAATACAGACATTAGTGCAAGTATGAGAAGTAGTGCAAACTGTATGAGCACATGACCGAGAGTTTAGTGAAAAACTTTGTGTTGAGTGATAATGTGTGAGAAAGTTTTAGTGTTAAGGCAGTTCAAATGGGAGGGGGGGCAGAGCAGGCAGAGTGTTTAGCATTCTGACTGCCTGATGAACAGAGCTGTCTCTCAGTCTGCTGGTTCGAGCCTGGAGACTCCTCAGTCTCCTCCCTGATGGCAGTAGTCTGAAGCAGCTGTGTAGTGGGTGTGTGGGATCACCTGCCATGCGGTGGGCTTTCCGAGTGAGGCGTTTGCTGTGTAAGTCCTGCAGTGAGGGCAAGGAGGTGCCCACGATCTTCTCAGCTGCTCTCACAATGCGCTGGAGGCTCTTGCGGCAGGATGCAGTACATGCACCAAACCACACAGTGATGCAGCTGGTCAGGACACTTTCTATGGCACCTCTGTAGAAGGTGCTCATGATGGGGGTTGAAGCTCCAGCCCTTTTCAGCTTGCGGAGAAAGTAGAGACGCTGGTGAGCCTTCTTTGCCAGTGCTGCAGTGTTCCTGCTCCAGGACAGGTCCTTTGAGGTCCTTTGAGGATCTCCCTAAGAAGTGGCAACTCACACTAAATAAATCAAGGAAACACAAATTCAGTTTTACCAATTATATTAAAATCAAGGCAGGAAAAGGTTACAGTTTACAGCGCTGGCCTCTCCGCTCTCTGACCACCGGAGGTGCTGATGTCCCATGTCATTACAAATGTATAGGGCCTAGACTCCTCCCTCGCAGAAGGGGAGCTCTTCCTGTCACGTGTATGAGGGGGTGTGACTAAGTGTGATCTCAACAGATCTTATGTGGATTGGCATTCATTCAACCTTTATTTGGACAGATGAGTCACACTGAGCCTAGAAGACTCATTTACAAGCGAGATCTGCTTAGACAGACAAAAAGTAATGAAAGTGGACACATTAGGAATTGTTGACATGTAAGGAAATATAAGACAGTGCTTCAAAAGCCTTTCTACGTTATGTGGCAAGCAAAATACTATTCCTTGACAGATATTGACTCCCTGGGAGACTCTTTTTAGAGTTGCTGGCCCAGTTTAACCCAGTCAGAACCGGGTCATAATTTCATTATAATCCACTCTCTGAGTCGATCAAAAACCCCAGGACCAGTCTAGATAAAATATCTAACACCTCCATAGCTACAAAGTACCATAAGACTACCTACATGTATCATTACCACTAAAGATCTACACAATCTACTGCCCGCCAAAAGTAGACAAAAGCTTCATGAATGACTTCGCTACTTTAATGGCTCATCTAACTGCTCTTTCACCCAATGTTATCCTGCTGGGCGATTTCAGCATTCATTTTGATTATGAAAACCACCCCCTCACCAGGGACTTCACATCTTGCCTGGACAGTGGCGGCTTTCAACAATTCATCAATTTCCAACACACTTAAAGGGCCACACCCTGGACTTACTTTGCTGCTCTGGACTTTCTCCTCTTAACTGTTCTTCTGATGAACTTCCATTTACTGATCACCTGATGGTTTCATTCAATGTTAATCTTAAATTTTCCTCAGATAAACCTCAACGCACTCTTTCCTTCCGTAATATCAAGAATATCAACCATAGCATTCTTTTATCTCTTATTAATAATACCCTCTCCACTTTCAACTCCTCCAACCTATATGATCTTGTCACATTATACAACACAAGCCTCGCCAACATACTTAACTCTGTTGCTCCCCTGAAAACCCGGACCGTTTCCTTCTCCAACTCTGCACCCTGGTTCACTCCAGAACTCCGCTCCCTGAAAACCAAAGGTCGGCGGCTAGAGCGTCTCTATAAAAAATCTGGTCTCACAATTCACAAGGAACTTTATGCAAACCACCTCATCCATTACAAGAACAGTATTTCTCAAGCCAAATCCAGCTACTTCTCAGACATCATCAGTTCCAATGTTGGTAATTCAAAGACATTGTTCTCTCTCCTTCACCGTTCTGTCTCATCTCCCAACTCTCTACCCTCTCACATGGTTTCCACAGAATTTTGCAACTCCCTGATGTCTTATTTCAATGAAAAGATTATTTCAATTCATAAACACCTTGGACCAAATACTGCCCCCAACATCCTCGTTGAACTCCCCCCTCCCTCCCTCCCTTTCTCTGTCTTCTCCCTCCCCTCTGCTGTTGACATTGCTGACATTATCAGCAAGTCCAAGTCCTCATCCTGTCAACTTGACCCATTTCCCACAGTTCTTGTTAAATCCTGTCTCCCGTCTCTGCTCCCTATCATCACTAATATCATCCACTCCTCCCTAACCTCTGGCATTGTCCCCACAGCCTTCAAATCTGCTGCCATCACCCCCATCATCAAGAAACCAGGTCTTGACTTTACCAACTTCAGTAATCTTCGTCCGATCTCCAATCTGCCCTTCATCTCCAAGATCCTTGAAAAAACTGTTGCTAGTCAACTTCACTCACAACTGTCCAACAATAACATTTATGAAGAGTTTCAATCTGGTTTTCGTCCCCACCATAGCACCGAAACAGCTCTAGTAAAAATTACTAACGACCTTCTTCTTGCTGCTGACTCTGGTCTTGTGTCCATCCTCATTCTTCTTGATCTAAGTTCTGCCTTCGACACCATCTGTCATTCTATCCTCCTCAACAGACTAATGCCGGGTTCCCACCAAACGCGTTTCGCGCTGCTGAAGCAGCCACTCTACATTGAAAGTCTATGTGGCCGCGCATCTTGGAGCGGCGCTGCGTGACGCGGCGCGTCTTCAGCAGTTCAAGCAGCGCGGCAGTGAGCGGCAGCTGTTTTCCGCGCCTACGTCGCGTCCAAGCAACGACTGCCGGAGTTCATTTAAAAGAACTTTGACCTACTTCGATTGCTCGCCGCGTTGCAGCAACCAATCGGGAGAGCCTCTGCTATGTGATGACGCTACAAGACTTTTTTTGGACTTTTCAAACTCACCCAACGAACCTCCATGAAGAAACCAGACTCCAGTAAGAAACTTGGCATTTTTACAATCGCCGCTGTCCGCTCAAGCGTACGATCACCCCAAACATAAAAAAAGTTTTAATCTCAACAAAGACTTTCGGAGCTGCAGTTCGGCTCGTAGAAAACCCACTCAAGTAGTAACGGGGCTCACAAACAGCTGATCTTTATCTGCCCAGTGTACAAAAAAACTAAACAAACCCCACCAGAAAAGGAGCCAGACGCTGCTCCAACTGCGCGTCATCAGACGCGTTCGATGTGAACAGACATCTGTTGACAAGCAGCCAACACAGTGCGTTAGGAGCATTTTTGATGGGCGCAAAGCATTTGGTGGGAACCCGGCATAACCTCCATTGGCATCTCAGGTACCCCGTTAGACAGGTTCAACTCCGATCTCTCTGATCGCACCCAATTCATTCAGCTTAAATCCTTCCGTTCCTAGTCTTCCCCTGTCTCCACGGGTGTCCCCCAAGGCTCTTTCCTCGGACCCCTCCTCTTCATCATTTACCTCCTTCCACTAGGTCACATCTTCCGCAAATACGGCGTCCATTTCCACTGTTATGCTGATGACACACAGCTCTACTTGTCATCAAAACCTAACTCCACCCACCCACCCTCCATCCTCACCGACTGTCTCAATGAGCTAAATCACTGGTTTTCTAACAATTTCCTTCAACTAAACAGTAACAAAACAGAAATCATTCTTGTTGGTACCAAAAACTATTTCAAAATCAGAACATCTTCTCGTCCCCCTTAACAACTCTCTGCTATCCCCCTCCCCTCAGGTCAAGAGCCTCGGTGTCATCCTCGACACCACTCTCTCCTTCACTTCACACATCAACAATATTACTCGGTCTGCCTATTTCCACCTCCGTAATATTAACCGTCTCCGTCCTTCTCTCACACCCCGCTCCACAGCCATCCTGGTGCACAGTCTTGTGACTTCCCGTATTGATTACTGCAACTCCCTTCTCTACGGCCTCCCCAACAAATCTCTCCACAAGTTACAGATGGTCCAGAACTCAGCTGCCTGTGTCATCACTCAAACCTCCTACTATAACCACATCACTCCTGTCCTGCAGCAGCTCCACTGGCTCCCGGTTAAATCACGCATCATCTTCAAAATTCTACTCCTCACGTTCAAAGCTATCCACAACCTTGCCCCTCCTTATCTATCTGACCTCCTCCAAATCTCCATCCCATCACGCTCTCTCAGATCCTCCTCTTCGCTACATCTCCATGTACCCTCTGCCCGCCTCTCCACCATGGGGAGCAGGGCCTTCACCTGCTCTGCCCCTCACCTCTGGAACGCCCTACCGCCAGACCTCCGAAACACCACCTCCCTTTCTCTGTTCAAGACTGCTCTGAAAACACATCTCTTTAGACTAGCTTATCATTAACTTTACTAAATGTATTTCTATTATTTTGCATTTTATAATCTTTATGTATTTTACATTTCAATTTGTCGCTGATATTGTTTGATCTGTATTACACTGTATTGGTTTGTTAAGTGTCCTTGGGTGTCCTGAAAGGCACTTTTAAATAAAATGATTATTATTATTATTATAAAGAAGGCAGAGGAGCAGCTAAACATCTGACACACGGAGCAAGTGAAAACAGAGGAAGCTGAGAGAGAAGAGCAACCATGCTAAGCTAACGCTATCAAGATATAACAGATTCCCAAACACCAATACAAACTGAGAAGTGTTAAGATGAAAGGTGTTTCAAGCACTATCCAACAGTAGAAAAACAACTGTGCTAAGGGTGTTTGTGAACTAGAATGAAAAACTGCAAAAGACAGATAAATCCAGAAAATAAAAGACGACTCAAGCAAACAATTCACTCAGCTACCAACAGACAAACAGGAAGTGACACAACACGTTTCACCATGAACGTGCAACCAGCTCCAAAGGAAGAGTTCTTTAATTAATCTATTTTTTCTGCACCCCTAATATGTATATTGGCAATACAATCGATAGTATACACAAGCACACCTACTTGACAGAAACAAACACACCCTAGAGGAGTCTGCTACCCCTCAGTATAACACTTTCATCCTATTAGCTGGGACGATGGTTCCAGGCAACAGTACTTTTTGTTCCAAGAGAGAGCAAGTAGGCAGGTTTGCGAGTGGAGATTTGATCTGTGCAGAGAGAAGTTTTCAGAACGAGCAGCCAAATCATTGGGCAGCACGGTGGCACAACTGGTAGAGCTGCTGCCTCTCAGCGAGAAGGTTGCCGGTTCAAATCCCGGTCCGGGGCCTTTCTGGGTGGAGTTTGCATGTTCTCCCCGTGCATGCGTGGGTTTCCTCCGGGTACTCCGGTTTCCTCCCACAGACCAAAAAACATGCTTGTTAGGCTGATTGGTGACTCTAAATTGACCCTAGGTGTGAGTGTGAGAGTGGATGGTTGTTTGGTGTGAGTGAGACAGGTCCCTCTTGTAAATGAGTCCCCATGACTCAACGAGGCTAGCCTGTATAAATAAAGGTTGAATGAATGAAAAAAATATGTTTTAAGAGAGTCTTCTTCTTCTTTTGGCTTTTCCCTTTTCAGGGGTCGCTACAGCGAGTCATCCTCCTCCACCTCACTCTGTCCTCTGCATCCTCTGTCCTCACTCCAACTACCTTCATGTCCTCTCTAACTGCATCCATATATCTCCTCTTTGGTCTCCCTCTTTGTCTTTTTCCTGGCAGCTGCATTTCTAACATCCTTCTACCAATATACCCACTGTCCCTCCTCTGGACATGTCCAAACCATCTCAGTCTGGCCTCCCTAACTTTATCTCCCAGTTGTTCAACATGTGCTGTACCTCTGATGATCTCATTCCTGATCTTATCCATCCTTGTCACTCCTAAGGAGAACCTCAGCATCTTCATTTCTGCCACTTCCAGTTCTTTCTCCTGTCTTTTTGTCAATGCCACTGTCTCCAGACCATACAACATAGCTGGTCTCACCACTGTCTTGTAAACTTTTCCTTTGACCTTTGCTGACACCTTTTTGTCACAAATCACTCCTGAAACTTTTCTCCATCCACTCCATCCTGCCTGGACTCTCTTTTTCACCTCTTTACCACATTCCCCATTTTCCTGGACAGTGGACCCCAAGTACTTGAAGTCCTGCACCTTTGTGACCTCTGCTCCTTGTAGCCTCACTGTTCCACTGGCCTCCCTCTCATTCACACACATGTACTCTGTCTTACTACGGCTGACTTTCATTCCTCTTCTTTCAAGTGAATACCTCCACCTCTCCAAGTTCTCTTCCACCTGTTCCCTGTTCTCACCACATATCACAATGTCATCTGCAAACATCATAGTCCATGGGGATTCCTGCCTGACCTCATCTGTTAGTCGGTCCATCACCAGAGCAAACAAGAAGGGGCTCAGAGCCGATCCTTGATGCAATCCCACCTCCACCTTGAAGCTATCTGTCACTCCTACAGCACATCTCACCACTGTCCTGCTGTCCTCATACATGTCCTGTACCAGTCTAACATACTTTTCTGCCACTCCAGATTTCCTCATGCAATACCACACCTCCTCTCTTGGCACCCTGTCATATGCTTTTTCTAAATCCACAAACACACAATGGAGTTCTTTCTGACCCTCTCTGTACTTCTCTATCAACATCCTCAAAGCAAAGATGGCATCTGTGGTGCTCTTTCTTGGCATGAAACCATACTGCTGCTCACAGATAGTCACCTCTTGTCTAAGCCTTCCTTCCACAATTCTCTCCCAGATCTTCATTGTGTGACTCATCAACTTAATTCCCCTGTAGTTGCTACAACTCTGTACATCACCCTTGTTCTTAAAAATGGGAACCAGCACACTTCTTCTCCATTCTTCAGGCATTTTCTCACCCTCAAATATTCCATTAAATATTTGAGTCAAAAACCTCACTGCCATCTCTCCAAGACATTTCCAAACCTCCACTGGTATGTCATCAGCAGACGCGGTCTCCTCGATGGGCAGTCTGGGCGGTCGCCCTGGGCGGCAGCCAGCAGGGGGCGCAAAGAAGAAGAAGAAGGAGAGACGTTGCGCCTCGTTTTTTTTTTTTTTTACAACTTTTGTTTTTAACAACATATCAGAACACCACTACCGCGCTGCTCCTGGGCCGCCCCGCCCTTCATTTATTCACATGTCCTCAGTTTAATCACCGTAGCAGCTGCTGGAGTGCACCGTGCACCTTTACTTTCAGTTTTGTTTTAGTAACGTGTGCGGAGGTGACACTACATGCGGTCAGTGGAAAGATAAGGGTGCAGAGTGAGAAGAGAAGGATTAAAAAGAGAAAGGCTCTGGAAACAGACGCAGCTAAATGTACAGGTGAGGCATGATGTTGAATTCTGCTGCAACCCACCGTTCAACTTAATTATGAAGTCAATGAATTTTGTGGTGTGTGGCATTGTGACATACTGTTATATAATTTAAATAATATTATATGAGTCTGGTGAAGAGCTGCTCTATAAAAGTGCCCTGAGATGTCAGATGATTCACAAGTATTTGTAAAAAGGGGAGATTTGTGTTATGACAATTTTAAAAATGTGATTTAGTGTAAGAGTGATGAGGGGATTGTTCCTGTCAGTATGAAGGAGCAGGTGAGCTGTTCTAACTGTGTGTGAACAAACATTAGTTCCAATATAAACACTTTCTAAACAATAGTGACTCATTATATTTTTATCATTAAAAGTAAGATAATATATACATAAAGCAATGAAAGGGAATAGTATGAAGGTAATGTGAAATAAGCTTGCATATTTTACCATTGAAAACATATTAATTGGTTAAGTCAAAATGTGTTTTCCATATCAAATGTACTAAAGTTTTACAGATTGTTGTCCTGATGCAGGCTCAATAAATGTAGTCCTCTGGACAGATTCTTCTTTGTATCAAAAATACTTCTTCAGTCTGAGGAGCTGTGACAAACTCAGTCATTGTTCCTCCTTGATACAGAGAAACGATGGTTTGAGAGAGAAGTAAAGGAGGCCATCTTTGTGAAAAGAAACCATCCATCATTAAACAGAGGTGGAGGCCTCCGTGTTCAACTGTCCCCCTCTTACAATTATTGCTAGTATCTTACTGTTCATATAAAATATTTGATAATGTTCTTATAGAAACAATTCTTGAATAATGTTCATACAGTGTTAATGCTACATGTTTGTCTCAGGCTACTTCTTGTTCTGCCATTAACTCTAAAATACTTATTGAATAGTTTATATATATATAGATAAAACTAGATGTTGAACAACCCATTTAAATACACCAGAATCACCAAAATGCAGGGAGAGAGGAACCCCACTGG
>JBBPBX010068572.1:0-19086 GCA_038048925.1 Garcialebias charrua
CTTTAAGGAAGACGGCAGCACCCCCGTGAAAGGAGGTGGCCGCTTGTGGAACTGCAGCCGCAGACCAAGGGTGAAAGTGGACGTGACCCACATGCTCGGTTTGCATGTGTACTGGGTCCTTTGATGGACGCAGTTTTATTAGAGGGGGGTTGGCCGCCTATGTGAGGCGGCTCCCCGCGCTCTTTGTTGACACTGGTTGCATTAAAAAATGGTGGGGTTTTCCCTTTAATGCTGAGTCGTGACACAGAACAGCTTGAGTAGTTTGAGACTTTATTGTCGCGTGTGAACAGCAATTTCTCTTTATTACACAAGCATTTGAGTGTTCTTGTGTGTTTAAACGTTCTGAACCAGTTAATCTGTGTCCATTTAACACAGATACTGGTGGTAAAATTGCAGCCTTTTCTCTCCCTCAGTGGGTGAAAATTACTGTATTGGTGCAGGGACAGCTCAGGGTCATGCAGGTCTCTGCTATCTCTCCGCACCGCAGGAGAAGTACTGGGTTGACCCGTGGCTTCTGCACAGAGACGATAAAACACTATGTGGTTTTATTAGTGCTTTAAAGGTTCAGTCTGCAGTTTCTGTAGAACAGCAGCACTTAGAAAAAATTTCAACAAGCAAAGCATTCTGATCCCTCCCCCTCAGAGCCATATATGGCTCTGCCCCCTTGTGGTCTGTTGAAATTTGAATTCAAGCTCTGTTTTTATTGGCTGATTCAAATTCAAGCTCGGTTTTTATTGGCTGGTTACAAACTTTGTTTTTATTGGCTGGAAAATGGCGGGTCACTTTTTCTTTTTAGAAATGCTTATTTACCACCTGGAGAAGCAAGGGGACAATATTTTTTTTAAGTTTTTTCAGAGATTACCTCTCTAACATCAATCTAGTGACAGAGTGAAGAAATATGTTAAAATATATATTGTTTGAAAAGTTACAGACTACATTACAATCTTACATACCCCAGCTTTAAAGATCCACTGACGTGATTTTTCTACTATTCATCAAATTGCTCAAAATATATATATTTTATCATTTAAATATGTTAGTTTTTGCAAACAAAATGATAAATCACTTTAATTTTGCTTTAAAAGTGATTTTGAACTTCAA
The DNA here is from genome assembly GCA_038048925.1 of Garcialebias charrua. NCBI lineage: Eukaryota > Metazoa > Chordata > Actinopteri > Cyprinodontiformes > Rivulidae > Garcialebias > Garcialebias charrua. The sequence continues at coordinate 1,102 of JBBPBX010068572.1, forward strand.
GCTGTGTTTAATCGTGGGAAATCCGTTTACACCCGAACGCACCATCTGTGATGTAATGTCCAGAGTTGAGGCAGAGCTCTGAGCTTGTCACGGTGTGCGCAGCTCCACATGAAGGTCAGTCTGATACAGCATCAGACCTAAATTAGATCCTGTTGTTTCTTGTTCCATCACCCAAACTATTTTCTGCTTCCCAAAATGAAGACAAATAGCTCAAATCTTCACCTAGATTGATAAATTAGTCAAGTTTTAAAATGTCCGCTATTGAAGAGACTGGAGCCCTCTGCCTCTCACTCTGGACATTACGTCACAGATGGTGCATTCAGGTGTAAACGGATTTCCCATGATTAAACACGGCTTGAAGTTCAAAATCACTTTTAAAGCAAAATTAAAGTGATTTATCATTTTGTTTGCAAAAACTAACATATTTAAATGATAAAATATATATATTTTGAGCAATTTGATGAATAGTAGAAAAATCACGTCAGTGGATCTTTAAAACAACATGTTGTCTTTATCGCACAAACAGGGGAACATGTTTTGTGTTTTAACGGACATCTTTGTCCCTTCCACCATGGTCTCTTGGACTCTGGGGAGGTTTGAATATGTGTGGCTTTTCCTTTTCCCGTGGGTGGAAAAGCTCTCATCAGTGAGGATGTTGGTCGCCGGTGTCACTGTGCGACAACCGTTTCAGTCATGCTCTTACCCAGAGCGACTGCCGATGTGCCCGAAGGGCGGGCAGTAAAGTCCTGTGGACCTTATCCAACGGCTCTGTCGTCTTTTCCCTTTGTTGGTAGCCCCCTGCAGTTCCTGTAGCTTTTCTGCCTGGTGAGCCTGCAGCATCAAGGCCGTGCGGACCGCGGGGCACTGTGCGCGCTGGATCCTTTCCAGCTGCACTGCTGAAGACGACATGGTTTGCTGGGTAGGCCTTGGTGGCTGAAGTTCTGGATGTGAGGCATATCCGTCAGTTCCCTGCCCTCCCAGTCCTGAACTGGGGGGCCCTAGGTGCCGACCCTGACTGCGTGAACCCAGTTAAAAAACCTGGGGACACCGGTGTTTCGTGTCACACCGAGGTTGCTGCCTCGGAAGGAATAGTTACCCGCCAACCTTGACTCTTGTCCCGGTGGGGGTGCAGGTCTTAGCACCTGAGAGACTCAGCCGTTCTGCGGCACAGGTCAAGCGGAGCCGGAGTGGATCTGTCTGTTTCGACAAGCACCGTTGCAGCTTGTTGTGAAAAGCTCTCTGCTCCCTCCTCGAGGCCTTGCTCCATTGTCTGGGCAGTAGTTGGGCTTATCTCCTGTTTGGAGGAGATTCCCTCTGCTCACCCTTGTCCACTCTATCAGGGTTCCTCGAACTATGACATGGTTGACGTCTGAGAGCCATCCTTTAGCCCGTAGGCGGATAAGCTCTCAGCGTCACGATGTTCTCGCCGTGGACGCAGGGAAACTTCAAGTCAGCGTAGCTGATCAGGTAGGCAGAAATTCCTCCTCCTGGACTGCTTTTCTTTTCTTTGCTGGTCGGAGAGCCTCCTTGTTAGCATGAACTAAACGTGGAGGTACTCGTGAGCCCGTTAGCTGTGCTAAACGGGCCGACAAGTAGAGCAGCAATCGGTAGACAAACTTAAGTTAGCGGCTGTGGGATGAACTCTATCGTCGATTTGGCTACACAGGATAGCGAAACAGACAGAACAGAAGGTTAGTTAGCAAGCTAGACTAAGCAGTTTTTCACATACCTCACAATGGAGTCCCCCGTTGTTGTAGCTGCGCTAATCGTGTTAGCAGCGCTAATCGTGTTAGCAGCGTTGCACGAGTCCGACGTCTGCCTCGCGCCATCATGGGAGCTCTCGGTTAGCCGAGCTAACTGTGGGAGCTAGCCAGTTATTAGCAGAGTTACTCGATTTCCACTTGCCTTTCTCCGGAGCCATCCGCGAGAAAATAGCTTTGAGTGTTTTCACATGTAGCAACCCTAAGCAGACTGGACAGGCCTCGTGGGTGTCCGCTACTGAAAGGGGGTAGCCACATCCGCTGGAGCAGGCTCGGGAGCCGGGGCTTGTTGGCCTGCTGGTCTTGTTGGAGTTCTTCAATTTTCTCTCGCTCTTCTCCGGAGCCATGGCCGAGAAGAGACGTCGAGTTGTAGCCAGTTAACCGTCCGCTAACCGTGGTGAAGAAGTCCTCTCGCTGAGCTGCTCGCGGCGGCTAGCCTGTTAGCTCCGTTAGCTAAGCAGGTAGCGTGTGGCGCAGTTAGTGTCAGCTAACTGAGCGGCGAAACAGCAGAAAAATAAAATGTCGACAACACTAGGTTAGCCTCCCACTAAGCCTAGCGCTCGCAGAGAGGCCCTGACGCTTGGGGCAGGGAGTGAGCTCACCTCCGGTTGAGCATTCCTGTCACACGGAGTCCTCAGTCCTGCGAAATTCAGGTGTAAGCGAGGTGAAGGGCAAAAAGAGAAAGAAAGGTGGGGCGTCAGCCTCTTAAATACGAAGAGGGTGGGGCCTCATCGATGACGCTGACGCCCACCTGCCTTAAAAGGCGTGATTGTATTACTTCAGGTGAACCGCGCGGCGGCGCAATTCACCATAGTCAATGTGTTGCACTGAGTGAACCTGACTGATAAGGGAACTTTGTTTACCGGTAAACTAAACTTATGGTACTATTTGTATGTCTAGTATTTTCTTAGTTTTGTTCACTTCTTACTATTTTTTTGTTTGTTTGTTTTTCGCAGGTTAAAATGGTTCTGGAGAAACTTTATGAGAACAAGAAGATTGCCAGTGCAACTCATAATATTTATGCTTACAGGTTAGTGATATATAATATACACTGTTATAATATACACTTTTATAATATACACTTTTATATTATACACAGGCACTGAAAGGTGAAATGAGACAGAGCAGCCAGCAGCTCAATCCTTTTATTCACTTAATGTTTGGAACAGCCTCTTAAGGGGGCAAGATGATATAGAGGTACGGCAGCTGACTTGGGACCAGAAAGTTGCAGGTTCAACTCCCCGCCATGCCCACATGTCGTGGTGTCCTTGAGCAAGACACCCAATCCCTAATTGCTACCTGGGTGCTTACATAGCTGCCCACTGCTCCACCTGGGTGTATCCACGTGTGATGGGTTCAATGCAGAGAACTAATTTCATCACTGTATGGAAACATACAGTGATGACAACACATAGCACTTTCTTCTTTTTTTTTCTTCTTAAACTCTGTTTTGACTGGATATGATTTTGAGAACTGTGATAGATTCTCAGCAGATTTTTTTCCAATTATTTTATAAAATTCTAATTTTTAATTGTGAACTACTTGGTATATTATTGGATTTGTAGCCACAAAAATCTCAAATGAATGTAAGTTCTTCCCTCAGTTTGGTTTCCTTCCCACTGTATAACAACGTTGCTATGCACACGTATTATTATGTCCTAGGATGGTAGCAAATTCAAAACACCCTTCAGTGTGAAAGCAATTATGGCAGTGCTATTTTCCTAGTGTTTGCAACCAAAAAAAAAGTTTTTCCTTTGGTACTTTTTGTTTCTCTGAGATGTTTTCTTTTGGTGATTGTGGTGGGCAGCTGACTTAGATTCAGGTTCTTTTCCTCATCATGCTTGTATGTCGTAGTGCACTTGGGACACTGGTTCCCTGACTACTTCCCGGACTTTTAAATATCTTCCCACTTCTCCACATGGGTGTACTTCACATGTGATGGATTAAATACAGAGAAATTTTGTCATTGCATGGAATACATACTTTGTACATTAATCACAATACATAGCACTTTCATTTAGCTTTCATGATTCAAGCACTTGCCCTGGCACGACTTGCTCGCATTGTGTCAAGATACAGCTACAGTACATACCAGAAGATCATGCCAGGCTTGCACAGATCTACAGTCATGGGCATCACGTCTGCATTTGTTTCTGTAACATTGTAATGATCATGGTGATAGCCTGTGCATGAGACCATTGTGACCGGCCCTGCTATAAATTCTCAACAAGTTATACCTGTGTGCACAGACTCCGAGTCAAAAATACGCTTCCACTTCTTCCACCTTTTCCACCTCTTCCACTGCTTCGACTACATCTCTACCCAGGACCCTGACATGCTGCAACCATCGTGATTCCCCATTGCCTTCTTAAACTTGAAATTAAACTTAGTATTTACCACCTCAACTTTGCAACAAATGTTTTTTTGCATACTTTATAACTATTTAGGACCTGTCATGTATTATTACATATACAGTGGTGCTTGAAAGTTTGTGAACTCTTTATAATTTTCTATATCTCTGCATACTGGTAAATATGATCTAAAACATCATCAGATTTTCACATAAGCACTAAAAGTAGATAAAGAGAACCCAGTTAAACAAATGAGACAAAAATATTATACGTGGTCATTTATTCATTGAGGAAAATGATCCAATATTACATATTAGTGAGTGGTAAAAGTATGTGAACACGTGGAACCCCCCCACCCCCACCCCACCCCCTGTGCAGCAACCTGCAACTATACATTTCCAGTAACTGTTGATCAGTCCTGATCACCTTAGAGGAACTTTAGCCCATTCCTCCATACAGAACAGCTTCAACTCTGGATGTTGGTGGTTTCCTCACATTAACAGCTGCTTCAGGTCCTTCCACAACATCTGGATTAGATGCAGTCGTCCCCCGATCGGAAGGTTGGCGGTTCGAATCCCGGTTCCCCACACCATGTGTCGTTGTGTCCTTGGGCAAGACACTTAACCCCGAGTTGCTCCCGGTAGGACTGGAAAGCACCTTGCATGGTAGTCTGCCGCTACCGGTGTATGAATGTTTGTAGCATTCAATGTGTGTAGCACTTTGAGATTTTCACTAATGAAAAGTGCGTTATAAATTGAATTCATTATTATTATTATTATTATTATTAAGGTCAGAACACTGACTTGGTCATTCCAAAACATGAACTTTATTCTTCTTGAACTATTCTTTGGTAGAGCATCTTCTGTGTTGAGGGTCATTGTCTTGCTGCATGACCCACCTTCTCTTGGGATTCAGTTCATGGACCGATGTTCTGTGTTTTCCTTTAGAAGTCCCTGATATAATTCAGAATTCATTGTTCCATCAATTATGTCAAGCCGTACTGGCCCAGATGCAGCAGAACAGGCCCAAACTTGATACTACCACCACCATCGTTTCATCACATGTACCACATGTGGTGCGAATGACAATAAAGATTCTCTGACTCTGACCATGTTTCACAGATGGGATAAGATTCTATTTTGGTCTCATCCATCCACAAAACATTCTTCAACAATCTTCTGGCTTGTCCACGTGATCATTATCAAACTGCAAATGAGCAACCATGTTCTTTTTTGGAGAGCAGTGTCTTTCTCCTTCAACCCGGCCATGAACCATTGTTGTTCAGTGTCTCCTGATGGTGGACTCATGAACATCAACATTACTGTGAGAGAGACTTTCAGTTGTTAGAAGTTACCCTGGGCTCCTTTGTGACCTCGCTGACTGTTACACATCTTGTTCTTGTAATGGGGTACCCCATTCTGGCAGATTTTTTGCACCATATGTGGTCATCATCTAGTGTGAAGGGGCTTCCGGTTGACTGATTTCCCCCGAAATCCACCTTGTTGTAGCCCGGGGTAAAAACTACATGTACAGTACATATATATTTCTTTCCCCTAAACCTATTTGTTTTTTTAAAGTCCCACTTTCTGCTGTCTGTGAGTGCCACTTGAGTCATGTGCTCACAGAGTAGTTCCACATCTCACAGGTCATGTGATTGTGTTAACCAATGGCAGCCATGGAGGAAAGGTAGAAATTGCACTGACTTCCTCTCAATCAGATGGCTGAGGGAAGCAGGTGGATGGATACTACCAGATCGGACGACAAACACACAGAGGAAAGTTTCATCAGTCTAAGTCTGAAATTATCTTGGAATTGGCCAGGTGGACTTGAATGAACTTGGATTTCCTCAAACCTCATCAATCAGCTTGGAGGTTTGTGGATGGCGAGCTAACCAACTGCACAGCTGGGAGCACAGAATCCCAGCCTACAACTGAACTCTACCCATGGTCTGGTAGGAGGCTAATACAGCCTAAGGCCCATCTCCTTAACTATCTTTGCCCTCACAAAAACAGCTTCCAACACTGGATTCTTCAAACTACATCTCTTCATGCTTGAACTTATATAAACTCAAAACTCCATGAACACTCTAAACTTTAAAAACTCATACTTAGGGAAAATTAGTTGTGTCAAAGACCTGGATTGTTGGCACAGCTGATGATGGACTTTTCCTTATTTTTCTCTGACAAAGAGCTTGTATTGATTTTGATTTCTTTCTTTTGCAACAGTATTAAGTGCACCTAAGAACAATAACTGCTGCAGCAATTTGTACATACTTTGTGGTGTTTGGTTTATTTTTGTTTATTTATTTTACATGTTTGTTATTGCTTCTTGTTTATTATAATACATGGTACCATCAAAAAACTACTTCAGTCTCTGTCATTAATTACTGTTCTCCAGCTCCAGTAGATGAATCTAGTCTTCTGTATTTTAGCCTGCTTACCAGTGTATAAAGCTCATTGGGTGTTACATTTTGGCGAGCTAGCCAGGAGCTGGTTTGTGCAGTAATTAATGCTCATGGTTTCACATTCAGTCTCTCCAATAATAATCTATCATTATGGAGGTCTTTGAAGATCTGGGAATTAAAATTCCAAATGCAGTCTTAGTTGTTGGAGCTGTCGATTCTTCACCGTATGAGGAAGTTATTAGTTTTCTTGAGCATTACGGTGACATAGAGCAGAATGTTAAAATTAATGACACTGAGTCTGAATTTCATGACAGTTTTGTGGTTGAATTCACATCAGGTTTGCCATTGGTACGTATGTCTCCACTGTTACCATACACTCACATTTCTGATGAGGGTAACAAATTTTATATAAAAAATCTGTCCACAGTTTATGCATCCAAAGTTGGTGGTTTGAAGACTAACGCATATTTGGCAGATCTTAAGAATATAGCAAAGTGTTCTGGGAAAGAATACGCAAATGTTCTTCAAGAGATGATGGCACAAATAAATCAGTCCATTGCTCAGCTTTGCTCTCCAGTGGTTACACCTAATGCAGACTCACAGCAACAAACAAGCGATGTCCCAATGAAACAATCTGAGTCACCTTCTGGAGTGTCTGACCCTTTTCCTTCAGCAAGGAGCCAGGGGGCTTCTGCAGTGCGGCAACCCAGCATTCCCATGGCGGCTAGTGACCTTAATCCTCCTGAGGTGCAACGATATGTGGTGGAACACGTCGTCAGGAGTGGAGATGGTTCATTGCACTCACATCCTTCCCATAGACTGAGGACCTTCTCTGGGAAAGTGCCTAGGCCAGCCCATGAGACAGATTTTGACACATGGTGCTCTGGGGTTGAGATAGTACTAAAAGATCCTTCCATATCCGATTTACAGCGCTCTAGATTGATCCGTGACAGTTTGCTACCTCCTGCTGCAGATATTATTAAACATCTAAGCTCTGATACATTGCCAGAGGTATATATGCAACAATTAGATTCAGCTTATGGAACTGTACAGGATGGAGATGAACTGCATGCAAAATTTATGGACACTTATCAAGATGCTGGTGAAAAACCATCTACTTATTTGCAACGTTTGCAAGTGTCCTTACAGCATGCAGTGAGGAGGGGAGGAGTAGCAGTGAAAGATGTGGATAAATGCTTGCTAACCCAGTTTTGTCGAGGATGCTGGGATAATAATCTCATAACTGAACTTCAGCTTAAACAGAAGAAGAGTAAGCCACCTTCATTTGCTGAGTTTCTGTTGTTGTTACGTACAGAGGAGGATAGAGAAGCAGCAAAGACTGTGAGGATGAAGCAGCATCTGGGTGCGACAAGACAGAAAGCATCAAGTAATGCACATTTGGTACAGTCAGAGGAAGAAACTAATCTGAGTACTGCTCTGACCACATTCACTAAGCAGCTCTCCGAACAACTGACATCTATACAAAAGCAGCTTTCAAGTTTAACTGCTACCCAAAATAGATCACCCCATTTTGCTCAGAAGACGTATGAAACACAAAGAACTAGTGCACCTGTTAAATCCATTTCTGCGAAACCGGGATTTTGTTTTCATTGTGGGGAAGATGGTCATATTAAGACACAATGTGAAAATGACCCTAATCCCAAAGCAGTGAGTGCAAAACGGAAACAATTTAACAGTAGATCACAGAAGTGGCAAAAGCAAAACCCTTCCGGACATTTAAACTAGTTTCAGTTCCGGTTGAGGGACAAACAGGAACTGTGTTGGATCATTCTTGTCCCACACGCAAGAAGAAACCAGTCCAGTGTGCAGAGTTACAGCCAAAGTCAAGGAATAAATTACCAAAGGGGTTGGTTGGTTCACGGTGTACAGCCAAAGTTAATGTTGCAGGACAAACTTGTTCATGTCTCCTTGATACAGGATCTCAAGTAACTACAATCCCTGTATCGTTTTACAATGAACATCTTTCTGACCAGCCAGTTCACTCACTTAATGAACTTCTCCATGTTGAAGGTGCTGCAGGACAGAGTATCCCATACCTAGGATATGTTGAGACAATCTTCACCTTTCCACCAGAATTTCTGGGAAGTGAATTTACAGTTCAGACACTTGCACTTGTCGTTCCAGATGTTAGATCCGGATTTCCAACTTCTGTTTTAATTGGTATGAACACACTTGAAGTCCTCTATGATCAGTTTCGTAGTAGTGATTACCCCACCTTTCAGCCTAGTACTTATGGTTACAGAGCTGTGCTACAGACCCTTCAGTTAACACATCAGCAAAGTCCTAATGTTAACATTGGACTTGTCAATCTCTGTAGTAAAACTCCTGTGCCCATTCCTGCAGGTAGTACAGTTGTGGTTGAGGGTTCAGCAAAGATTGCCGATCCAGCTAGTCAGTACGCTATCATTCAACACCCGGATTCAGGCCTGCCGGGTGGTTTGTGTGTAAGTGGCTGTTTGGTTGCCTTACCTGCTCATTCCCCTCGAAAGATTCCAGTTGTTATAACCATTGAGTCTGAGCAGGATATATTTATTCCACCTTTGTCAGTCATTGCAGAACTTGATGCCTACGAATGCATACTGTAACAATATAGGAGTTATTAGTCAGTTTACTGACTTACCTATAGTTTAGACGTGCAAGTCTGAGCAGACTTTATCTGCACAAACTTGCCACCAAGTTCACGGGGTCTCAACTTTTTCAGAATAAATCAACAAATCTAACGATGTGATTAGCCAGTAATGTAATTTCACGCTTAGACTTCAATTTATGTTGGTCTACCAAAAGAATAGACCTTTTATTGAAACTATCACAAAAATTACATAAACATTTGTATCGATATTAGCTCTGATTTAATAACTACGTTGACAAGAATTCAAATTAAAACAAACAGACAATTAAAACTTAACTGTTGGCACAAAACTTGACAGATTAATAGCTTATGAAAAATAAGAAATAGGAGGAAGGAGTTCTGGAGCTAAGTTAAGCTAAAGTTGTTTACTTTGAACCAGACTGGGTGACACCGTTTCCCCCACACGAGCAGACTGGCTGGGCTCCCGCACGTTCAAACACACCACGGCTCTTTACCTGTTGGAGGTTCGTCTCTTGGAGACAAGAGTGGAGAAGTTTGTGGACACACACGTGGATGGGTTTGTCCAGTGGCCGTCCAGTTGGACTTCAGCGTGAGTGCTGATTCACGATACGAGGAACTCGCCTCCCTCGGCAGGGACCAACGGTCGAGCGCACAGACTGACTTTCAAAATAAACTTTAGAAAACAAATTCTTCCAGAACAGCGACAGGATCACAGTAAGGCTTTGCTATGATCCTAGCGGAGACGTGGGTCGTTGACATATGACCGGGCCGACTCCAGCTTTCCCAGGGAGGAGAGCAGGTTGACTCCTCGTTCTCCTCCAAACTCTTAACCAAAATCCAGGAAGTGCCCCTTAAGAAGGGGGTGTGACTTAGTCACATACTTCCTGCTGATTGGTTGTTGCACCCCTAGAGAGGGTGTGACTTTGCAAATGAGTGAGTTTGAGTGACAGATGATAGGGTAGACAAAACATAGAAAACATACGTGAGAAGATGCAGGTGCATGTGCACAAGTCAGTACTTTGTTTTGAGAACTGATTCATTGTTTGTAGAAAGGACGGGAGACCAAAAGCAAGCTATGTCTAGCACTTTTCCTTTGAAACAAAAACAGTTCAAACAAATACGAAGGATTGTTCCTTCAACTTTCGACACTTATTCTGCCTAGAGCAGAAAGTTCAAAGCATGATCATTCTGAGATGTTCTCTTAACTTTGTCATATTTAAAATATACCAGCTTAGTAAAATCATCATTGAAATGACAAAAATACTGTTTGATCAATTCTGAATTAACACACATTAAAGAGAAAGTTCAATCTGATTAATTAGTGTCCATTAATTCATAATAATTGTTAAAATATATAAGTGTCCATCTGTCTCCTTGAGGTTCAAGCAAGTGTAACACTGAGTGATTCAGAGAGGTGTAGAGAGGTGTACTTGAAGGTCAAGACAGAAATATCAGAGGCTAGGTGTATCACTACAGTCCCCCTTTTTGGAAGTCATCGCCTGTCCTTGGAGATGAGTTCCAACACGAAAGGATACCACCGAATGTCTCTGACCTCTATGTAATCCAGCAAATGGAAAAAGAAAAATCAAAAAGTTCAAAATTATACTCCCATAATGTTTTTGGAAATTCCATACTGTTCGTAGGTAATCCCTTTGCGGTAAGCTTTCAATCCTTTGGAAAACAAAGTCTGTTAACCCATGGAAAACTGAGTCTGTGATCCCTTGGAAACAAAGTCTTATAATCCACAACGGTAAATCCACAACGATGGGGGTTATTGATTTCATCAGCAAGAATGGGTGTTAATCAGCATGTAGAGGGGATCCCTCGATTGAAGCAGAGGAGGCGGGCCTTGGATGAAGGTTGAAGACCAACGTTGGATCAGCAGGTCCCCACATCGAAGGTTGCAGGCTGGATGGCTTCCAGTCGGTGCCACCCTGGTTCAATGTGTCATGCAATTATGTGGTTTTAGGTGGGCTTATGATTGGGATTCTACATTAAGCCTTACCTATATGCACCTGGTATGTAAGCTATCATGGATTAGATCAGCTAAAATTACCAATTAAGGGGTGGATCAAAGCTGTAAAAATCAGAAATAGGGATCTATACCTATAGAAATGGGGAGGGCTTCTGTAACGAAGGCCTCTTCTTTCAAACTATTCCTCCATTCATTAATTAGTTTAGGTTAAACTAAAACGAAAAAATGAAACTAGTTTGGTCTAAATGTCTGTTGTCTTTTAGACGAACGACGCAAGATTTGGTAATCCCTAAAAATTTTGAAGTCTATGGCGAGACTCATCAAAATGAATAGATCTAGAATAGAAACGATCGAATCGGTTCTACCTAAATGATTGGGAGATCAGTGTAGATTATAGTACCTTAAGTAGTATTAATCTACTATGACTCTTCAAAGATTGAGATCTTTAACAAAATGAACAGCATGTTGGCATAGTTAAAATCCATTTAAGTCTTCAACTAATCAACAATCAAAACCTCTTTTGGCTGGGAGTGTTCAGAAAACAATAACAACTTCAATAACACAAAAGTAGCAATCAAGCAACTAAAAACAACGTTTCACTACAACAAACTCACTCTGGTCGTCAGATTCCAATGTGTCACACACGAGAAATACAGCCTAAACCGATTAGTTTATTTACTAACCTGTGTTTGGACGACCTTATTTTCCCATGAAGTCTGTGAGTTTGCGAGATCTTTGTCGTTTGTGGGGTTATTGAAATCTTTGTCCTTGACATGGGCATGGCCTAACATCACCCCCCTGTGGTCATGAGGGACCAAGCACACGGGTGTGGACGTCCGTCCATGGGCACGAGTTAGGATGCCATTGTTTAGTTTAAGCTGTTCGCGCAGTTTATGGGGAACCTTGTACAGGAACCTTATAGGTCTCGGCCAACGTACCTCTGTACGTTTACCTCTTTCTGCGTAATGCAGGTGTGTCACAACTGTCGGCGCCGTCGCAGGCGTGTCTCTGTCGTTGTGATGTATGTCTTCCCACTTCATGAATGAAGAGGTGCTCTTTGAGTCTGTCAGAACTATGTCATCGCTGAGTAGTTCCAGATTTAAAAGCTCTTGAACCAAAGTTTCATTGAAAGCTTGGCTGATAACTGAATTACCTGTCCCAGAGGACAGCACAGCGTTCTCGGTGTGTGATCCTAGGATCTCTACACCGTCCTCTACCTGTGGTAGGAAGTGTGGGTTCACCCCCCTTTTGTTTAAGGAGGGGTCCTCAAAATCAGTAACAATGAAGTCCAAGTGACTGTCAGAGTGTTGTAGACTGTCACCTTGTGGGCTCAGATGTCCTTGAACCAAGACTTCACTGAAAGCTTGGCTGTTTGCCGAATTACCTGTCCCACAGGACAGTACAGCGTCAACGGTGTGGGACCCTTGGATCACCACACCCTCTTCTACCTGTGGTAGGAAGTGGTCAGGGAGTGCTGAAGGTGTCAGCTCGCAGAGGAGGTCCTCGTGATGGGCCAGAGTCTGGTCCAACTGTTGAGTCTCCTCTGTCTCACCTGTAGTTGAAGGTTCACTTACCGGGCTTGTGGTCTCGGTTGGGGAATCCCATGTGACCTCAGCGGTACCTGTTGTTAGACAGTCAGCGTCCTGACCTTGGGGAGGTACCACGAATGGCAGTGGACTGCTCACTGTGGCCCACATTGTCTGATTTCCATAATTTATAATCGCTTCAAAGCGATTTATAAAATCTTGGCCGACCACAAATGGAGTCTGGAGTGAGTCAAGTTCAGACACATATACCGGATGGTATAGTGACATTTCGCCAATCTGCATGTGAACCATGGCTATTAGGGTTGTACTCGTCTTTGCGAGGCCTTGTTGCTCACCATAAGTGTATTTCACAAAGGGTATTTGCCTGTCAACATCGTTAGCGGCGGTCCTTAGCTCCTCAAACAGTTCGGCTGACATGGTAGACACGTCTGAGCCGCTAACCAGGAGCGCTTCTTGCTCTAGGACCCCTTCCAATGTGAGTGGGAGGTAAGCTCTCTTAGCTTTACCCCTTCTTACAAAGTGACACAGAAACCGTTCAGGTTTTTCCACACGTGTCTGTGTACGTGTGACTCTGTCCGTGTAATCATCGTCGCTGTCAGCATCATGATGGCTGTCTGCCTCATGACCTTCAGGATGTGGATTCTCAGCAATTTGTTTGCTGTCAGTATTTATGTCAGTGTTGACGTTGTTGATGTCAACTGTATGCACTAAGTTGCTGCAAAAGGCAGTGCTGCGCGTCGCTTCATCAGGTGGAACAAGGTTGTTTGTGTTATCATCAAGGACAACGTCATACGATGTGTCAGCTTGGTCAACCACTGTAACATTCAAATCATTTGACAAACAAACCACATCCTCAGTCACGTCCTCGCGCGGAGGCGCCGCTTCCATAATCTGGAGCATGTGTGACTCATTGCATGTCTCGAGCGGGGCAGGGGCAGGAGGGCCGCTTCTCGGGAGCACATGTCGGGACAGACCACTTTTCAAAGGGTCACGGTACCCAGACATCAACATCTCTCGAAGTTCACCCACAGTGAGATCCATGAGAGAACTCTTTTGGTTCGATCCGGACCATCTGGGTTCATCTGGAGGGCGAACACCTACCTTGTGTGGTTCTCTGCTCCTCTCAAGGTTTTCAACCTGAGGGGCAGGGGGTTCAGAACTCCTACAGCTCGTAGCACCATGCTGATGTATGTTATTATGAAAAACCTGTGACCTCTCGCACTTTGAAGGAGAGGGAACCTCTACTACTTCCTGCGAGTGGGATGTGACCTTTTGACCTGTACAACCCTCTGATGGTATCCTAGGTTGTATTTCGGCCTCAAAAACTGACGCAGCATATTGTCTTATCACTTCCATGGAATCTTTTTTGCAATCAACCTTGAAATGAACACATTTCATTTGAAAAGGCATAAGATTCATAATGAAAAGACGTTTAAACTCCATATTTTCCTCTAATCCAGGAATAGTTTTTCCCCCGGAGTAGACCGAGATTAGCCTGTCGTAGAATGACAGGGGATTTTCCCACTTATCCTGATGGACGTTCTTAGCAGCTAAGTAATTAGCATACGAAGAGGCAGATTCCCCCAAAATGCGGGGAGCACGGGCAGGAATCCCAAGGCCCCCATCCATCCATCTAGGATAGATAGGAGAGGAGCCCCCCTCAGGTGGTTCACCTGTTTGAACGTCCATCTGTGTACTGATGTTCTGTGAAAAATCAAGTAAAGTGGGTCTCATATCGCAGCTTGCAAATATGCAAAGTGTATGAGCTGCTCAGAAAACATCCAAGATGTTAAATGAAATAAAAGTCAGTGATGTTTAGTAATTTGTCGACCTGTGACAAGGTCAAACAAAAACGGCTGTCGTTTTGAGATTTTTTGTGAAAAACCAAGACAAAAGAAGCCTCATGTGTGATATTTTAAACTTGCAGTTTAAAATAAAAATAAAAACAGACAGTTTGTTTTGCACAGAATCAATGATAAAAGTGTCAAATTTTATCAACAACAGACATGTCTGTATTAAATCTGTGTAACTGTTCTGCCATCAACATTTGATTATATGTGAAAATCAAATTAAAGTGTGCTGTGAGTACAATATTCTCAAAATGTTTCCCGTTTAAAACAGGAACAGTTACCATGTACACATTACAGGAAGACTGCGTCTTCTAATGTAACCAGCAGGGGTCACAGCGCTGGAAGTGAGTTTATCACAGCGACTGTAATTTCTCTATCTGACCGCTATAGAGGCGCTGTTATCACCAGTGAGCGCAGCCGTAGCTTTCAGCCCACACAGACATCCAACATAGATGAAAAGCATCAATCAGACAGATCTAAAGCGTAACGTGATAAGCTCCAAAACCCAGGCTCACAAAACGAAATCATGTGAGCAAAATCGGTTGAACTGTGAAACCTATTAAACTGCGTTTAAAAGAAATAAGGTCGGTCCTCATAAAACCGGCAAAATCGGCGTCACGTGACCTGGTCACATGGCGATCGGCAGTTTTCAGAGCAACCGGCTCCGTCCACCCACTAAAATCTCAAAAACACCGCGATTAAACAGTCTTTTCAAAGACAGTAATGGACAAACAAACACGGAAGCACGTCTCGGACAAACAGCAAGTGAAATTTGACGAGGAGCGGGGCTTCACCCACTGCGCATGCGTCAACACATACAGCGTAATCGACCAATCACAGCGAAGACAGAACTGTAGTTCTAAAACCCAAGTGTTCATGGGAAATTGTGTCTTCCAAACCTAACGCCACCCACTAGTGACGTGCCGTTCGAGCGGTGCGTTCACGGACCTGCGGTCTTTTGAACTCTAGCGAGGAACGGACTTTTTAACGTTCTAAAACAGTCATAAATACCGCAAAACACCGCGGTTAAGCCAGTCTTCGACGATATTACGTGCATAGAACTCAAACAACACAAATAAACTGTTAGAAATGTGTGCAAAAATGAATCTGACAACCAGAGTCTACAGAAACCAACGTTCTTGAACGCGACACACAATGGACCAATCACAGCGTTTTAAGCAGCCATCTTGTCGGTACCGTTTAGCATTAGCCCGAACCAAAGATTCTAGACACTTCATTCACAAAATAAACGTATTTTTACACCGCAGAAAATACCGTCAATGAGCTAAAACACAACCAAGCTAACTCTCACGCCCCCAGGGGAGGCAGCACTCTAACTGTGTACAACAAACGGACTTTACGTCAAACGGAACCGGAATACATCCGGTCCCAGCTGAGTGGGTTTTCCCGAACCTCGGCAAACAACACGTTGTAACAGATTAGGTAAAATTGAGCAGCAAACGTGTGAAACAGACCTTCAACAATAAATCGCAGATGTAATAGAATGAAACAGTGGTGACACGGCGGTCACAAAATGAACAATGCATGCAGCGTGCGACACGTAATGAAACGTCTCACAAGCACAGACAAAACATTTATCACTCAGCAGCTTCAAACAGACGTTGAAATGTGAAATACAAAATAATTCTATCGGCAAAATAATCCAGACAATGCCACGATCAGCAACTCCCGGACACTCCACCAGCCAGAACTATTCTTATAAGACCAAAACCAGGATGCAAAACTAATGCCAACAACACCGTAACAAAAATAAGCTACAAAAACAACTTATCAATTTAATCTTTCAGAAGACCAGTACGCGGGCCACCAATAAATGTAACAATATAGGAGTTATTAGTCAGTTTACTGACTTACCTATAGTTTAGACGTGCAAGTCTGAGCAGACTTTATCTGCACAAACTTGCCACCAAGTTCACGGGGTCTCAACTTTTTCAGAATAAATCAACAAATCTAACGATGTGATTAGCCAGTAATGTAATTTCACGCTTAGACTTCAATTTATGTTGGTCTACCAAAAGAATAGACCTTTTATTGAAACTATCACAAAAATTACATAAACATTTGTATCGATATTAGCTCTGATTTAATAACTACGTTGACAAGAATTCAAATTAAAACAAACAGACAATTAAAACTTAACTGTTGGCACAAAACTTGACAGATTAATAGCTTATGAAAAATAAGAAATAGGAGGAAGGAGTTCTGGAGCTAAGTTAAGCTAAAGTTGTTTACTTTGAACCAGACTGGGTGACACCGTTTCCCCCACACGAGCAGACTGGCTGGGCTCCCGCACGTTCAAACACACCACGGCTCTTTACCTGTTGGAGGTTCGTCTCTTGGAGACAAGAGTGGAGAAGTTTGTGGACACACACGTGGATGGGTTTGTCCAGTGGCCGTCCAGTTGGACTTCAGCGTGAGTGTGCTGATTCACGATACGAGGAACTCGCCTCCCTCGGCAGGGACCAACGGTCGAGCGCACAGACTGACTTTCAAAATAAACTTTAGAAAACAAATTCTTCCAGAACAGCGACAGGATCACAGTAAGGCTTTGCTATGATCCTAGCGGAGACGTGGGTCGTTGACATATGACCGGGCCGACTCCAGCTTTCCCAGGGAGGAGAGCAGGTTGACTCCTCGTTCTCCTCCAAACTCTAAACCAAAATCCAGGAAGTGCCCCTTAAGAAGGGGGTGTGACTTAGTCACATACTTCCTGCTGATTGGTTGTTGCACCCCTAGAGAGGGTGTGACTTTGCAAATGAGTGAGTTTGAGTGACAGATGATAGGGTAGACAAAACATAGAAAACATACGTGAGAAGATGCAGGTGCATGTGCACAAGTCAGTACTTTGTTTTGAGAACTGATTCATTGTTTGTAGAAAGGACGGGAGACCAAAAGCAAGCTATGTCTAGCACTTTTCCTTTGAAACAAAAACAGTTCAAACAAATACGAAGGATTGTTCCTTCAACTTTCGACACTTATTCTGCCTAGAGCAGAAAGTTCAAAACATGATCATTCTGAGATGTTCTCTTAACTTTGTCATATTTAAAATATACCAGCTTAGTAAAATCATCATTGAAATGACAAAAATACTGTTTGATCAATTCTGAATTAACACACATTAAAGAGAAAGTTCAATCTGATTAATTAGTGTCCATTAATTCATAATAATTGTTAAAATATATAAGTGTCCATCTGTCTCCTTGAGGTTCAAGCAAGTGTAACACTGAGTGATTCAGAGAGGTGTAGAGAGGTGTACTTGAAGGTCAAGACAGAAATATCAGAGGCTAGGTGTATCACTACAATACTATCGGACCACCATGTGACCAGTCCTCATCAATCTCAGGAAAGACCAGCTGCTCCCCTGAAATTCAATTTTGGAGAGTCACCTTTACCTCCTGAGTGGAAGGAACGGATTAATGCAAAACTGAATGTCATACCAGAAGTATTTTCACACCATGATTTGGAT
>JBBPBX010068573.1:0-19086 GCA_038048925.1 Garcialebias charrua
AACAAGTGTGTTCCAAACTAAAACATTTGTAATATAAACTTAACAATATGTAATCAATCAATTCCAATCAAAATATCAAAGCAACTTTATTTAAATACTGTAAATGTTACATGTCAATAAAATTGTAACAGTTTTAAAAAATGAAAGATTGGTGTTATTTGTAGAAACAGAAAAACATATTACTAAATCTGCAGTTATGTATGAAATATGAACTTAAAATATCATCACTGGAATCTTAACCTGTTGTTCCAAAACATGTAACAATAATTAAAAGTAAAATTTGGCCAATAGCTCAGGTAAAAATGCTGACCTGTAGAACATTTCTACATTTTTCACTGCTTCTGTAAAGAACTCACCATCAGACACAATCCTCTGTGAATAAAGTCATCTGACCCAGAACTAAAGTTCTTTAGTTTGTAGCAGGTCGCTTTTGTAAAAGAGTCCACGAGGCTCAATGAGATTTACCTGACTAAATAAAGGTTGAATGAAAAACACCATGAAGTCACAGTACCCCTGCTCCGTCACAAACTGAGCTTGTATGACATCTGCTGAGTTCATAGGACCTGTTTGTGTTGTCAATGCAGGACTGTTTTTTTTTTTTTACTGAGGCACCGAGGACATCTTTGGCACAATGTGGACAAGGTGCAGGAGAGCAGAGCATCAGGAGAAGCTCTGAGGTCTGTTCGGCTGCAGTTGATGTGTAGTCTGGAGTCACAAGATCAGATCCTGATGCAGCAGTTCAGCGATGGCTTCATATGTCTGGCTGGCTGTTTTCACTGCCCCATCTGACAAACAACACAAAATTATTGTTATAATCTCCTCTAAACATCATTGTCCTTTGCTTTTATCTGTAATTTTCAAAGTTTGGAGTGTTTCTGTCATGGCATACTTGCTTTACAGTGCAGTGACTTGTCCCATCCTTCTCCAAGGACACCCACGGCTAGAGGATCTTTACACAGGAACTGACTGATTAACCTGAAATAAATCACATTACACATTAATACAGGCCTATAGGCCTAAGTGACAAATTTATGGATTTTTCCCCATATTTATAAACCATTTTTGGACTGAGATATGACCGTTTCCATTTATTCTGACTGAACCAAATCAAACCAAAAACAAAAACAGAAGTAACATGTATGGCATGAAGTTGGCGGTTGTATCACGTAATATGAAAACGTGGCTATAATGATAAATTCAAAAAAGTTCAAGACAAAAACAACTGGACTTTATTTATTATACTATGCTTTAGACTATTTTTTTCCTTCCTTGCACTTTTTAGAATTTACCATGTCCTGGATGACTGAGAATCTTCACTCGCTATTATCGACTCAAACGGCCTGCCATACTCCACATTCTGCTCTGCTTCGAACCTTGAAAACAGCTGCCAACTCGGCGAATTAGACCATTAAAGTGCATTTATTAAGCAAATGATAGACTCAGACACACCTCCTCTGCTACAATTTCGAGCTAACAAATATTGTTTATGTGATTTTCTTGTTATATTTCAGAGAAACGAGCCGTTCCGCCATCTTTTTTTTTTTTTTTCCTAAAAGCCTCTCGGCTGTTGCCTGAAGTCAGTCTCTGAAACGGTCTTTCCGCAGTCCAAAAAAGCTAAGAAACAGTTGCATGACTCACTGGAAATATGCTTAAAGTTAGAAAACACTCACCTGCGCAGACACCTCTTGAAAAATCTTTTCATTGCACGTCACTCCATCCAGCTCCCTCTGAATATTTTCATCGGCCAGCAAATACAGAAAAGCCTGAACCTCCGCGTTTGACCACGGTTGTGACATAATTATTAGCCTGTGTTAATTCTCAAAAATGTGCTCCTCCAACTTGTTGTTCTAGAGTTTGGCGGGATAGCAGTTTGCATTTCCTGGAAGACTGAATCTTCTTCTTGGCGGATTGCAAACAATGTTCAGGTGCATACGCCACCTACTGGAGAAGACTGAATCTCCGCCCTCCGACCTAGGACTACGCCCCCTGACCAATCAGTGACCACACTGTGCTGATGTCATAACTGGACCCAACAAGAACCAGACCTTTGTACCTCAGTGAGGCAGGCACCAAAATAGGACCGGTTTCACGTGAACAGGACCCTGTGGGTACACCCCATAACTAGTTGTTAACTAGTTACGAACGAGCCCGAACGAGCGCGAACAGGACCTGTTGATAAGAGGCAATAGAGTGACCTATAAGAGTGGAGGAAGGAGTACACAGGTCGACTACATTCTGTGTAGAAGAGAAACCTGAGGGAGATTGGAGACTGTAAGGTTGTGGCAGGGGAGAGCGTGGCCAGACAGCATCGGATGGTTGTGTGTAGAATGACTGTTGTTGTGAAGAAGAGAAAAAGAGTAAAATCAGAGAAGAAGACCAAATGGTGGAAGCTGAAGAAGGAAGAATGTTGTGAGAAATTCAGAGAGGAGCTGTTAAAGGCTCTGGGTGGTAAGAAAGAGCTTCCAAATGACTGGGCTACTACAGCAACAGCAATTAGAGAGACAGGTAGGAAGGTACTTGGTGTGTCATCTGGACAGAGAATGGATGATAAGGAAACCTGGTGGTGGAATAGTGAAGTGCAGGACACCATTCAAAGAAAGAGGTTAGCCAAGAAGAAATGTGACAGTGAGAGGACTGAAGAGAGGAGACAGGAATATAAGGAGATGGGACATAGAGCAAAGAGGGAAGTAGCTAAGGCAAAGAGGGCGTACGATGAGTTGTATGGGAGATTGGACACTAAAGAGGGCGAGAAGGACTTGTACCGATTGGCAAGATAGAGGGATCAGGCTGGAAAGGATGTGCAGCAGGTTAGACTTATTAAAGATAGGAAGGTACCCGGTCTCTATGATCACAGAACAGTACGGTAATCTCCTTCAAATTCCACAAACCAAATTAAGGACCATGGGAGACCGGGCATTCTGTGTGGCTGCCCCCCGCCTATGGAACTCCCTCCCTGACTACCTGAGAGCTCCACAGTCACTGGTTGACTTTAAACAAGGCTTAAAGACTTTTCTTTTTAAGCAAGCCTACTCTGCCTCCACATGATTTTATCTTAGATCTCAGTTGATATTATCATTATTTTTAATTGATTTTATTATTGATTTTTGTTGTTTATCATTGATTTTACTTGATTTTATCACTTGTTTTTATTTGATCTTTGATTTTAGTTGCATTTTGTAGCACTTTGAGATTTTTGTTAATGAAAAGTGTGTTATAAATTAAATTCATTATTATTATTATTATTATTATTATTGTTATTATTATTATTATTAGGAATGGTAATGTTCTACCAAGTGAGGAAAGTGTGACAGGAAGATGGAAGGAGTACTTTGAGGAGCTAATGAATGAAGAGAATGAAAGAGAAAGAAGAGTAGAGGTCATTGAAACTGTGGACCAGGAAGTGGGAAAGATTAGTGAGAGTGAAGTCCGGAAAGCTCTGAAAAGAATGAAGAAGGGGAAGGCAGTAGGACCTGATGACATACCAGTGGAGGTTTGGAAATGTCTTGGAGAGATGGCAGTGAGGTTTTTGACTCAAATATTCAATGGCATATTTGATGGTGAGAAAATGCCTGAAGAATGGAGAAGAAGTGTGCTGGTGCCCATTTTTAAGAACAAGGGTGATGTACAGAGTTGTAGCAACTACAGGGGAATTAAGTTGATGAGCCACACAATGAAGATCTGGGAGAGAGTTGTGGAAGCAAGACTTAGACAAGAGGTGACTATCTGTGAGCAACAGTATGGTTTCATGCCAAGAAAGAGCACCACCGATGCCATCTTTGCTTTGAGAATGCTGATGGAGAAGTACAGAGAGGGTCAGAAAGAACTCCATTGTGTCTTTGTGGATTTAGAAAAAGCATATGACAGGGTGCCGAGGGAAGAGAGGTGTGGTATTGCATGAGGAAATCTGGAGTGGCAGAAAAGTATGTTAGACTGGTACAGGACATGTATGAGGACAGCAGGACAGTGGTGAGATGTGCTGTAGGAGTGACAGATAGCTTCAAGGTGGAGGTGGGATTGCATCAAGGATCAGCTCTGAGCCCCTTCTTGTTTGCTCTGGTGATGGACCGACTAACAGATGAGGTCAGGCAGGAATCCCCATGGACTATGATGTTTGCAGATGACATTGTGATCTGTGGTGAGAACAGGGAACATGTGGAAGAGAACTTGGAGAGGTGGAGGTATGCACTTGAAAGAAGAGGAATGAAAGTCAGCCGTAGTAAGACAGAGTACATGTGTGTGAATGAGAGGGAGGCCAGTGGAACAGTGAGGCTACAAGGAGCAGAGGTCACAAAGGTGCAGGACTTCAAGTACTTGGGGTCCACTGTCCAGGAAAATGGGGAATGTGGTAAAGAGGTGAAGAAGAGAGTCCAGGCAGGATGGAGTGGATGGAGAAAAGTTTCAGGAGTGATTTGTGACAAAAAGGTGTCAGCAAAGGTCAAAGGAAAAGTTTACAAGACAGTGGTGAGACCAGCTATGTTGTATGGTCTGGAGACAGTGGCACTGACAAAAAGACAGGAGAAAGAACTGGAAAGGCAGAAATGAAGATGCTGAGGTTCTCCTTAGGAGTGACAAGGATGGATAAGATCAGGAATGAGATCATCAGAGGTACAGCACAGGGAGATCAAGTTAGGGAGGTCAGACTGAGATGGTTTGGACATGTCCAGAGGAGGGACAGTGGGTATATTGGTAGAAGAATGTTAGAAATGCAGCTGCCAGGAAAAAGACACAGAGGAAGGCCAAAGAGGAGATATATGGATGCAGTTAGAGAGAACATGAAGGTAGTTGGAGTGAGGACAGAAGATGCAGAGGACATAGATGGAGGAGGATGACTCGCTGTGGCGACCCCTGAAGAGGGAAAAGCCGAAAGAAGAAGAAGAGGGACAAGAGGAGGGGCTGCGTGAAGGTGCAGACTGGAGAAAAACTGGCAAATTTTTAAGTACTGTATAAGTTTATCTCGATATTTAAAAATATCGAGATATTGCAGCTCTGTTGGGGCAGATTGTTTATAATCGTGACATTGTTTATAAACAGGGCTGAATATTTTTAATAAATCAGTCAGATAATTTAAAATGGAATCGATTTTTATAAACAAGGCATATTGATTATAAACTGTGTAAATCTTTATAAATTTGTAAGATTTTCTTGAACAAGTAAGAATATTTTATATCAAGACAGGTTTTTAAAAATAAATGGGGCAAACTGATTATAGACAGGGCAGATTTTTATAACTAGATTTTTATAAACGGCACATTTTTTAATGAAAGGGACTGATTTTTATTTTTTATAAACAGGGCAGTTTTTTTTAAAACTGGCTAATGTTTATATACAGGGTAGACGTTTTCATAAATGGGACAGATTTTTTTTTTTTTATAAACAGGGCTGATTATTTTATAAATGAGGCAGTTTTTTTTTTCACAAACTGAAAATATTTCTTGGCTCATAGCA
Organism: Garcialebias charrua; assembly: GCA_038048925.1. NCBI lineage: Eukaryota > Metazoa > Chordata > Actinopteri > Cyprinodontiformes > Rivulidae > Garcialebias > Garcialebias charrua. Next base: position 5,446 of record JBBPBX010068573.1, read on the forward strand.
AAGCTTGTTGTAGTTTGTTGATGTGCCATAAAGAAACCAACTACTGTAACCATTTTTAAATTAAAGTTTATCAGAAACTGGAAAACACTAAACACAGTCACAGCCAGGTGTTTTGTCAGAGGGTTTTTCAGGTTTTGACTGTTGCACACACACATGTTCAGAGGTCACAGCGTAAAGCCAACATGTTTATTTACATGATAGGATGATCTGATATTAGTTCCTGTTGGCAGAGTCTGAATAACTGCTGTCGTTTTTTTTAACACAACAGGTCTGTGGTTCATTTGGGACGCCTGTTGGAAATTCTCTCATTTCAATTGGAAGAATAGCTTTTATGGGTGGAATGGTCCACCAAAGTCAGGGTTCAGTAAAAGTACATACTTATGAGGGTCACAGTTCTGGAAGGTTCAGTTCAACTGGAGGGTTTAACAGATAATACCTCTCCCAGAAGCAGAGAGGAAAACAAACACCATGGTTGGTTATTAGCAGCAAGGCAGAGTTTGTCCACTGGTATCCTTATCATAAAATAAAAATAAACAAGTCACGTTGTTCTGTTTTTGTCATGCGCTGTAATTCTGGCACTGCTGATTTGAACCCAAAGACCTGTTGCACAAAAGTGGGATTTATACATCCAGTCTACTGGCAGGAAGCTGCACTTGAACAGTCCTTGAACTCTCAAACGAGCTTAATTGGTTGTCCAAACGTCAAGCCACGCTTTAACAGGGCCGCTAATTCAAGCCAGGTTTACAACATCTTGGATGAATGCAGGTTCACGGTTTTCCTATGACACACTCGGTGGATCACAAATCTGATTAAACAGCATCCCGCTTCACTCCAGCAGAGCAATGGAGGATCGTGGATACATATGAAGAAATGAAACACGTGATCACTAAAAGAAACACTGCTGCTGTCATTAAGCAGAGAAAGACGGTGGAAAATTATAGTGGACCAATCGAATGCATCATTAATTTCAAAAGCATCCACTTGTTCAAGGTTCAAGGTTCTTTATTGTCATTTGCATCACATGGTACATGAAGTTGTAGTGGACCTACCCAGGGTCAAATTAAGGTTTTTGAACTGTCCAGTGATGACCTTTACTGACCTCTCAGTAAAGCAAGACATTTACTACAAAATTATTCATTTAGCTATAATCTGATAACATAGTCACCAATAAGAGACTATTTCTATCTTTGATTTTAGGCTGATGTGATCAAAAGAATAATTTTATTTGTAAGAGCATCAGTACATTTTAATGTCAGATAAATCAAATACTCTGCTTAATTCAAAATGTTGTACATGGAGGATTTCTCCTCTCCTCTCGAACTTGCATGTGAAGATAAAAGGAACACTTTATCTCATTCATTTTAGCTTGAGCTCAGGACAATCTAGACACCCAAAGACTTTTGTTTTTGTCCTATTTAATAATCAAGCTATTATCATTAATAGGTCCCATATGTGATGCTTAATGACGTTGTTTTAATCAAACCAACAGTATTTTGTTAAAGTGTTAAAGCAAAGGAATCAGTTTTATGATAAAATGCTGACATCTGAAACTAACACTTTATCTTTCTGACAAACTAATCTTTTGACCCCCTTTCAACATGTTGATGTCATCCTCACATCAACTTATGATGCCATTCGGCCAATCAGAAACAACACATTTTCTGGGTCACGTCTCAGTTAAAACCTTCACATCTTACTTCTCTAAAAGTCTGCTGAGGACCTCAAACTATGAGCTTCCCCAAAGAACTGATGATCGTCTGGTCAACACGCTAATGACCATGTCATTCAGTTAAAGACTTATAACATGCCAAGTTATAAGCCATCTTCAACAGCTGAAAAGCTCTCTTTTATTGACATTCCTTTAAGGAACGTCTTATCTTGAACAACAGCACCAGGAGCTGCCGTTACTTCGGTTCGAGTCAAGGCGCACGTCTGGAGACGCTGAGAATGGTAAACGAACTGACCAAACTGGACCGAGGGAGACTGACCATCTTCACGAGGTAACAAGTCGTCAAATGCTTTGCCAAGGGTACCAACGTGTAGCTTTAATCGGCCGGAGAACTGCCATGTTTCTGGTTAAACACATCAAGATAACTCCCTGACTCTTAACTTTTCTTCCTCCATTTCTCCTCCTAAATCTTTCCCTCTCAACCTAAGCTGGAAACTATATTTTTTAAGTTAAAGAGCCCACAGACTAAATATGCTTAACATCTAATATTTATGTCTGTTGTGTTAAATTTAAGTGTGCTGACGTATTTGAATTGAAAGAAAGTGAAATCATGTCAATCAAGTGTAATGGTGTTAATTTAGTTGATTTATTTTAAATAAATGGTAGTGTCGCCTGGCATACCAAACTAAGTTAATGTCCATTGTCACTTAATGGCTCTGTTTATTTATCCATCATAAAGATCACAGAAATATTGGGTAAACTGAAAAAGAACAGAATCCGTGAACATTTACTATTCAATCTGAATAAGTAGATTAATTAAGATAAAAAGGAGGTCAGTATTAATATTGACCTCCTCATTAATTCTTACATCTGGTGGCTCGTACCGGTTCTGAAAGTTTATTGATTTCTGTGGTTTCTCATGAACTGTAACGTCATGTTTGCATAAACGGATCCAAGTTTTAAACTCTGAGGATAATACTTTTGGCTGGAAGTGTTCAAAGCAGGCAGATTCTGCATGTTTTTATCATTTGAAGCTGTGAGATTATTATTGTTTCAACTCTGTTAGACGCTGTTGGAAGCATTCAGGTGAAGTTTTGTCAGCCGTGGTCTGTGGTGGTTCTGGTCCGGTTCGGTCCAGTTCACGCAGACTCCTGTACAAAGCTTTGTTTGACCGCCGAGTCAGAAGCCTGAAAGCTAATTTAACATCTACAAGATTGCTGTTGTGGTATTTTACATTTTAGAGCAGGTCAAAGAAGCATATTACTGTTAGAACGTGTCGGATAGCGGTTCTGTTCAGACCCGAGTTTCTGATCCACGACAAAGTGGACCGGAACCGACCTTAACGCGCTCCGAGAGAGTCCGTGTTTGTTCAACAGCTGCAGTGCTGTGTTACTGAGCGTAACTAAGTTGGCCTGTCTAGGTGTGTTCGCCGCATGTTTCAGAGTTTTGGGGAGTTAAATTGAAGCGTTTGAGTTGTTTTAAGAGTCTATAAAGTTGTGGTCTGTTGTGCGAGCTAACGTTACATGGACGTGTCCTACACGTTGTTTATGAGCTGTGATTGGATGAACGAGAGCTGTGAGCTGTCAATCACTCTTGTGGCGAACGCTGATTCGCTGTTGTGTGCTGTCAATCACTCTTGTGGCGAACGCTGATTCGCTGTTGTGAGCTGTCAATCACGTCGCACGCCGTTGCGACCAGCCCACTTTGTCGTCATTTCCGGCGCTACATTGGTCGAAGGTGAGAAACTACATTCGCCATTAATGCTTGGAGATTGAACTACATATGCTGTGATTGATTTGTTGACGTCACGTATGTTGTAGCGAGCTCCGCCTCGCTCACGTAAGAAGCTGGTGACGCGCTACGCACGCTGCGTTGGCCCGCCCATTCTTGTCGTCATTTCCTGATGCACATTGAGTGACAATCAGACGCAGTTCACACACACACGCTGACAGAACAAACTGAGTTTCACTGAGAGTTTAAACATTCTTTAAAGCCATCTAAACTGTCTAACACCAGAGATTTGTCTCTGACAAGAACGCGGTTCGAGCGTTTATCACTGATACACTAGAAACTAACTCTGAAAAGGTTGTTTTTAGTTTAAATACTGATTAGAAAAATCAGTTTCCTCGTGATTAAAATTAAGACTCGAAGCTGCCCCCTGTTGGTTAAAAGACGTTGACAGATGAGTTTTCTTAAAAAACATCATAAAAAGTCAGCATTTTTATGGTGAGTTACCAGCTTTTAAATTTGTTCTGTACACAAACAATAACTCCTGTTTATTTTAAATAAATTATTTGGAATAACAGAGGTACAGACAAACATTTTTGCTTATTTTAAATACAAAGAATTTAAAATAACAAACAAAAGTACAGTTTTCACTCCAGATAACTAAAAAATTTTTCCTTTCTCTTCCTTTCTCTGACACATCATCTTCCACAGTTGTCCTGTGCACATTTAAACTTTCCTGTTTATTTCAAATAGTGAAAAGTTTAGAATAACGAATACAGAACATCTTTTATTTTGATTTTCACTGAAAATCCAGATAAAAGATGGCAGGCACAGAGGGTGAGACCCCTGACACCACTGATACAGGGCAGCCTGTGCCACCTCAAGGCCACGACCCGACCAAAGCAGATTGGATCGAATGTGCCTTATTTTCACTCACAGGGCCCATCACAAACTACCATGAAGAGACACAGTTGATGGAGGAAGCAGATGTGGACAGTGCATTAAAAACTGTAACAGCTGGAACCACAACGGCTGAAAAGAAAGCAGACAGAGATAAACGTTTGGCTAAATTAAGCCTTCTGTTAAAGGCCAAGCTAGACTTTGAAACTGCTGTACGCCGGGCTGTCTCTACATCATGTTTAACAGCACAAATGGAGGTTGCCGCTTTACAGCAGGAGGTAAAGAGTTTAACACAGTCGAGTATTGGCAGCGCTGAACAAACGCGTAGTCTCTACGAAGAATGCAGAGTGTTAAAAAGGGATTTTGACCAATCACAAGATGATTTGGAAAAATGTGTGGTGGAGAAGGATACGTATTACCATCAATACAAGTCGCTTCAGGCGGATTGTGGGGAGGCACGAGACGCGCTGGAAAAATGCACGGACACCCTGGAATCATTATCACTACGGTACACAAGGCTGCAAGAAGATTATAGAAAATCACAAGAACAGCACATGATGTTACAACGTGAAAATGATGGGTTAAAAGTCCAACTGAATAGTTGTAAAATAGAGCGTGCATCAGCAATGAACAAACTCTTTGAAGAAGAGAGAAAATGTTTGGGTCTCATGAGTAAACACCTTGAGAACTCACCGCCTCCGCTGCCCCCTCCCATACCTGATGACCTACTCCCTCCTCCACCGCCCCCGCCCATACCTGATGACCTACTCCCTCCAACACCACCGCGCCGTCCCTTAGGGCCTCTAAAACCGACAATCCCACCGGATGCACCGGTGGGTGGATCTGATAACAACCCACAAATACCTCTATCAATGGCTGAACTACGGAATATGGCGAAAAGCATTCAAACCTTCGCCCCTGGCCCAATGGGCTCACACGAAACCAAGATCTATCTCGAGGACCTTGATTTCCAGCTTCAACGCTTCCCAGAAGCTACAGATGATGATAGAATCTGTCTGTTAAGGTTAACATCGGACAGGACGGTGCATGCTTTTATGAAGCGTCAACGAGAAGCAGTGATGAAAGACTACAGTCTTCTCTGTGCTGCGCTGATAAGGGAGTTTTCTCCTTGCACGGGGCCCGATGGCATCATAACAGCAGCTAACATCAAGCAAGGTAGGAATGAACACCCAAGGTCATATTATGACCGAATATTCCGTGCCTATTTCGGGGACAGATGCGAACCTGAAATGGAGGAGGAGGTAGGGTTTAAGTATATTTTCAGCCAAAACCTCTGCCCTGACATAAGAGAGAAAGTACATGTCAGCGCAAACTATAAACGGAGGTCCATCGAAGACATAAGAGAGTGCGCGATAGATGTTTTTACAGGTCGCACACCAAACAAAACACCCTTTGAAGTGTGTCCTGGTGAAAAGGTCAAATACCAAACGCTAGACCTTGAAGGAGCAAGAGCGCCAGCTCACTCTTTTAAGGAAGCCGAGAATAAGCAAAATTTCCAACCTGACAGACCGCAAAATGAAGGTGTCCGCTGGAACAAAGACCAAAAGGGGTCCAGAGACCCTAAGTGGTACAGGCCGCATCAAGAGGAAGAGCCCCATCAAAAAAGGAGGGCTTTCCAAAAGAAAAAGAAATATGGGTCCCAAGGTGACTCATATGGAAGAGGGCGGTCCCAGAGGGGACCCCCGAGCAATGCGCCAGATCCTGCACCTCAAACTGAACAGTCTGGGGCGAGGAAAAACCCACAGAAGTTCCAGAAAAAAGGCCCTAAACCTCTGTCCTCAGAAGAGATGGAGAACATACGTCGGTTGTTAGAAAGTTTGAAAAAAACAAACAAGGAAAACAAACCTGGAGTGATGTGTAGCACTATCATTGATAGTGACTCAGAACACACTAATAACAGCAATGCCACGATTGCTGACAGTCGCCAAGATACTGATGGTCAGGATGCTGACAATCAGGGTATAGACAGTCAACAAGATGTTGACTGTAACCATGACATCATTGTTACAGAGTCCGAGAACCCCTCATCAGAAAAAGGGGGGGAAAGCGCACTCACCAAAGACAATGACTCGTCACAGACCGATCACTCAGACCCATGTGTGACTGCACTACCAGTACAGGTGAATGAAATTCACACAGACAATGGTAGACGTAACAAACGTCGAAAAAAACCTGATAGGTTCCTGTGTAACATTATCAGGAAGGGGCCCGCTAAGAAGGCTTACCTGTCAATCACTTTAGAAGGGGTCCTCACAGAAGAGGCCCTCCTGGATGGTGGGGCTGACATAACCATTATGTCTCCCACACTGTTGAAGGAGCTAAGGATAGCCGCTAGCGGGGTTGACAGGGAAATACCCCTCAAAGAATGTGCTGTAGTACTGCAGGGACTCTCAGAGACGAGAACAACCCTTACAGCTATAGCCATGGTTCATATGCAGATTGGTGAAATGACGCTATACCACCCGGTACACGTGTCCACCGTTGACTCATTCCCATTTTTGGTTGGCCAAGACTTTATAAACCGCTTTGACGCGATTATAGATTATGGCGATCAAACAATGTGGACCAGAGTGAGCCAACCACTGCCGATCGATATGCCTACACATGGTGACACTGACTGTTTTACAGCAGGTACCGCGGAAGGCACAAAGGGGTCCTCCAACGAGAGCACAATCCCGGTAAGTGAACCTTCAGCAACAGGTGAGGCAGAAAAGGCCCAACAAGAGAGCCTCCTCTGCGAGCTGAAACAGTCAGCACTCACTGAACACTACCTACCGCAGGTAGTCAAAGGTGTTGAGATCCAAGGATCCCACACCGATGATGCTGTTTTGTCTCCTTGGACGGAGAAATCAGCGATCAGCCAAGCTTTCTATGGAACCTTGGTTAAAAAACAGTTGGGTCTAGAAATGAACAAAAAGGCTTTCCGCTTTTCGTTGGACCCCAACGATAAACAGGTAATGACCGCAAAAGGGATCATTGACCTGAAACTGATCTGGAACCAACGAGAACTGGATCACCCGTTCCTCGTGGTCCCGAACTTACCACATGCAACCTACATAGGCTCCGACATTTTGGTAAGGTTAGGTGTCCGAGTGGACATCAACAACAATGTCCTGTGGTCACTGGATACAGCCACGAAGGACTCTCCTGTGCTAACAACAGAGAACCTTAAGGCTGGACAGACCATTCCAGAGGTCTGTCGGATTGCTAACAGCCATAACACTGCGGTACCACCTCAGGTTATGAACAAGCCAGTGATGTGTCACATCATGAAAGGACAAGCTATTAGCACAAAACAGGCATACTTTCAACCATCTCCTATGTTTTTCAACTTAGGACTGTCCATGGAGGCCACATTACAAGTGACCCTCGACTGCAGAACCACGACTGTTGCTGTGTGCAACACAAGCACAGAAGAGGTACTGATCCCAAAAAACACACAGCTAGGATGGTTGATCTCCACTGATTTTCATGATTTTGAGCTAAGCATTCCATTTCTGGGAGGACTCCCAGAGAACTTGATCCCATATCAACACACGGGGCAAGTCTTGTTCACGAAACCAACACAGGCCATAGCTCTTTTCTCCCCCACTGAGTCCGACCAGGACACTGTCCGCAGGTTCGGTTTCAACAAAGGAGACAGTCTATGCCCCCAAACTTACAGTGCACTACCTGTTGACAGGTTTTACGACACTGAAGGGGACTCACTGGAGCTCCCCAAAGAACAAGAATCCCTCTCAGTTGCTTCACAGATTGACCAGGTGGTCGCCCAAGCCGACGCCCTGAAAACTGATGAAGAAAGGGACAAACTTCGCAAAGTTCTTCTAAAATTTGAAAAATCATTCTCAACTGACTCAATGGATTGTGGGTTGACCACGCTCCACACAGTGAGCATCCCAACCCTGCCTAATGCTCCCCCTGCATTTGTCAGACAGTACAAGATTCCTCTGGCAGCACATCAACCTGTCAGAGAAATCATTAATGACCTGTTAGAAAAAGGTATCATCCGATACTGTAACAGCACTTACTCTGCGCCTTTATGGCCGGTGTTAAAACCTAATGGTAAGTGGAGACTCACTATAGACTACAGAAAGCTGAACAAACAAGTTCCCTTATCCAGATGGCCTATGACGCAACTCCAACAGGAACTGCCCAAGGTCACCAATGGTAAGTACTTCTCGACCCTCGACGTCGCCTCTGGTTTTTGGACCATCCCTGTGCGCGCCGAGGACCAGTACAAACTAGCTTTCACTTTTGGTGGCCGTCAGTACACCTTTAACAGGTGTCCCTTTGGCTACGCTAACTCACCTGCAGAGTTCAACATCTTCTTGAACAAAGCATGTCCAGACGCCCACGAGCGTGGAACACTGATCTACGTGGACGATGTCCTTTTGAGGCAGCCAACACTGGACTCACATTTGGCTGAGATCGACCACGTTCTGAATCAGCTGACAACTGCTGGTGCTAAGATATCACTGTCAAAATGCCAATGGTGCAGAACCAAAGTGGACTACGTTGGCCTACTTGTAGGTCCTGACGGAGTACAACCACAGCTGACTCGCACCCAAGGCCTCGACAATCTCAAAGTCCCCACCAATCTCAAAGAACTACAAAGTTTTCTGGGCGTGTGTAACTACTCGAACCAGTTCATCGAAAACTATGCGGACCTTGCGAAACCACTGACTGAACTCCTTAAAAAAGACGTACCATTTGTTTGGACTGACAAACAGCAACAGGCAATGGACGCTCTTATAAACAGGATCAAGTCAGCCCCTTGTTTAGTCTACCCAGACTACAACAAAGAGTTTTACTTGGAAGTGGGCTTCTCAGCTCATTGCATAAGTGCAGGTCTGTACCAGATACACGACAGAGACAAACGTGTAGTAGCCTACGCCAGCAAAACGATGGCAGGCCCCGAGTTGAGATTCTCAGACTGTGAGAAAGCTTTACTGACCACAGTGTGGGCAGTTAAACATTTCTCCAGCTACATTGGTGGACAGAAAATCATTGTGGAAACACAACACCAGCCAGTGACCTTTCTTAACAGTGAACGCATCAGAGATGGTGTGGTGACAAACTCACGTGTTGCAACGTGGCTCATGGCGCTTCAAAGTTTTAACCTAGACATACGTTATGGTCAAAACAAGAAGTCACATCTGGGGACGGACTTGGCAATCTGCCAGAAGTGTACACAAGATGTACCAGCCACCCAGCCGCCGGTTGAGGTAAAACCCCCAGTAACTGAAGACCCGAATCACCACTTCTTTGATGACAATATCTGCAAAGATATGACAACGTTGTACGTGGATGGATCTTCATTCCTCCGCGACAAGATCTGCAGAGCAGGTGTTGGAGGGGTCCTCCTCCAAGACCAAGAGCAGATAACTTTCAGCTACAAATTAGGATCTCAGACTTCTCAGTACGCTGAGATTGCAGGAATCCTAATAGCTCTCCAGATGGTAGTAGAACGCTCCATCAAGACGCTAGTCATCTGCACTGACTCTAACTATGCTCGTTTGAGTTTCGCTTGTCACCTCGCTGTGTGGAAACAGAACGGTTTCCTAACAAGCGACAGAAAAGTGGTCAAACACAAAGAGCTTTTCATAGCGTGTGATCACTTGGTGACATCACACGACTTACAGATCTACTGGAAGAAAGTTCCAGGGCATTCTAGAGTCCCAGGCGATGACAAGCACTACAATGACATTGCAGACTCCTTAGCCAAAGAAGGAGCCGACGAAGGTCCTCTATGGTCCTTCGACCCCTCCTGGTTAATCGGGACTCTGCCAATACAACCTTCGGTCAGGGTTATGGCAGTCACACGTGCACAGGCCGCAGCCAGACCTGCTGACAACGCAGTCTCTGTACGACCTGCACTGACTGACCCAGACATCATCCAACTACAGAAGTCGGATCCTGCTATCAACTCCATGATACTGTACCTGACCGATCCGAACAAAAATAGTCCGTCTAAAGACGACCTGGATTCCGATCCAGACCTTAAGGTCCTCTATCAGCTGCGCAAACAGCTAAAACTAATCAAGGGCATCTTAACTTTTGCTCATGGACCAACGTCCTCACCTGTGTTCGTGGTTCCCCATGACCAAAGGGGGGTGATGTTAGTTCATGCCCATGATCTCCCGTCCGCAGGACACAAAGGAGATAAAGCCACGCTGACGGCATTAAAACAAATTGCCTATTGGCCTGGAATGAAAAAGGATGTCAAGGACTACATTGAAGGGTGCGTGGTCTGTGGCCAGTTTCAGCCAACCAGACCACTTCACAGAGCACCACTGCAAAGCAGAGGCATTGCATTCCCATGGTCTGACCTCCAGATCGACTGGGTTGGACCACTCACTAAGAGCTCTAGAGGAAATAAATATTTTCTCACGGTAACCTGTGCATTCACCAAATGGGTAGAATGCCTACCAGCTCCTAACGACACAGCACAAACTACTGCTATGTTGTTAATGAATCATATATTCTCAAGGTTTGGACTTCCCCTTAGGGTGAACTCAGACCAAGGTACACACTTCACAGGTGAAGTGATGAAAGAACTGTGGAAGACGCTAGGCGTCAAGGCCAACTTTCATGTCGGCTACCACCCACAGGCTTCAGGCCAAGTAGAGAGAGCAAACAGAACTGTGGTGAGTATTTTGAAGAAATACGTGGCTGCAAACCACAAGGACTGGGACGTGAAACTCCCTCTGGTCCTCATGGCCATAAGAGCCACTCCACACACATCAACTGGCATCTCTCCCTTCGAGATGATGACCGGTCGACAAATGACTCTCCCTCTACACCTGTTGTACCAACCAGGCGACGCCGCCATGGCGACAGCCTACACTACACAACAATACATGAAAGATTTGAATGTACACCTCAGAAACACTTTTGCTTTCGCCCAGAAAAACCTGGAAAAATCCGCTGAAGGACGCAAGGCGTACTACGACCAGAAGGCCTCTCACAATGAACTCCAAGTGGGAGACAGAGTCTGGTACTATACGTTCGCCCCAGCAACCGGGAAAGGAGGGTCCGAGACCGGAACTCTCGCCCGCAAACTAATGCCCAGGTGGACTGGACCTCATCTGATAACAGACAAAGTGTCCTCAGTCGTCTACGAAATCAAAATCAGCAAAGGCCGCAAAGAGCCAATTGCTAAATGGGTACATCGAAATCAGATCAAACCTTACAAGGCGTTCAATGACTCCACAAAAGACAAAGATCTCACAAACTCACCGACTTCATGGGATAATAAGGTCGTCCAAACACAAGTTAGTAAATAAACTAATCAGGTTTAAACTACCGTATTTCCCACCCTATAAGTCGCATTGTCCAATTTGAACTTAGAAACGCTAAGCCTAAAACCCACAACAAAAAACTAACCTTAACAACCGTTTAAATCCACGAGATTTAATTTGACCTCGGTCATAAAGTTGAGACCTGTTTTTCTTGTGTGTTGCACTTTGGAATCTGACGACAAGAGTGTGTCGAAGCAGTGAAACGTTGTTTCCTTGTTGTTTAGTCATTACTGTTGTCATTAGTTGAGATATTGTTTGGTTCTGAACACTCCCAGCCAAAAAGGTTTTGTATTAACATTGGTTAATGAATGATATGGATTTAACTATGCCAACATGCAGTTCGTTTTGTTAAATCTCAATCGTCGAAGAGTCAATGTAGTTTAAAGCTACTCAAGGTACCATAAACTACATTGACCTCACAATTTCTAAATTGAACCGATTCGATCGTTTCTATTCTAGATTGTCTATTCATTTTGATGAGTCTCGCCATAGACTTCAAAATTTATTAGGAATACCAAATCCTACGTCGTTCGTCTAAAAGACAACAGACATTTAGATCAAACTATATTTCATTTTTATTTTAGTTTAACCTAAACTAAGTAATGAATGGAGGAATAGTTTGGAATTAGAGGCCTTCGTTACAGAAGCCCTCCAAAATTTTATAGGTACAGATCCCTATATCTAATTTTACAGAATTGATCCACCCCTTAATTGGTAATTGTAGCTGATCTAAACCATGATAGCTTACATACCAGGTGCATATAGGTAAGGCTTAATGTAAAATCCCAATCATAAGCCCACCTTAAAAAACCACATAATTGCATGACACATAGAACCAGAGTGGCACTGACTGGAAACCAACCAGCCAACAACCTTCGATGTGGGACCTGCAGCTCCAACGCTTGGTCTTCAACCTCCATCCAAGGGTCGCCTCCTCTGCGTCAATCGAGGGATCCCCTCTACATGCTGATTATGAAAACAATTGGTGCTGATCAATCAACAAAACTAATCGTTGTGGAATTACTGCTATGGAATTACCGCTGTGGATTATAAGACTTTGTTTCCCAAAGGATCGCAGACTTTGTTTTCCAGGAGTTAACAGACTTTGTTTTCCAAAGGAGTAAAAGCTTTTCGCAATGGGATTACCTCTGAACAGTATGAAATTTCCAAAAACTTTATGGGATTATAATTTTTATTTTTATTTTCCACTTGCTGGATTACTTCAAGATCAAAGACAGTTCAAGGTTTCCTTTCGTGTTGGACCCCATCCCCAAGGACTGGCGATGGCTTCCAAAAGGGGGGAGATGTAGTGGACATACCCACGGTCAAAACAAGGTTTTTGAACTGTCCAGTGATGACCTTTACTGACCTCTCAGTAAAGCAAGACATTTACTACAAAATCATTCATTTAGCTATAATCTGATAACATAGTCACCAATAAGAGACTATTTCTATCTTTGATTTTAGGCTGATGTGATCAAAAGAATAATTTTATTTGTAAGAGCATCAGTACATTTTAATGTCAGATAAATCAAATACTCTGCTTAATTCAAAATGTTGTACATGGAGGATTTCTCCTCTCCTCTCGAACTTGCATGTGAAGATAAAAGGAACACTTTATCTCATTCATTTTAGCTTGAGCTCAGGACAATCTAGACACCCAAAGACTTTTGTTTTTGTCCTATTTAATAATCAAGCTATTATCATTAATAGGTCCCATATGTGATGCTTAATGACGTTGTTTTAATCAAACCAACAGTATTTTGTTAAAGTGTTAAAGCAAAGGAATCAGTTTTATGATAAAATGCTGACATCTGAAACTAACACTTTATCTTTCTGACAAACTAATCTTTTGACCCCCTTTCAACATGTTGATGTCATCTTCACATCAACTTATGATGCCATTCTGCCAATCAGAAAACAACACATTTTCTGGGTCACGTCTCAGTTAAAACCTTCACATCTTACTTCTAGAAGTTTGCTGAGGACTTCGAGCTATGAGGTTCCCCAAAGAACTGATGA